>JTDE01000867.1:22690-67419 GCA_014338405.1 Paragonimus skrjabini miyazakii
GATAACGCGCTAAAACTACAACATCAAATGGGCTGTTTGGCTTGCAGAGAACACCCGTCTGGCGACCCGGTGTGCTTATTCTCGAACAACTTACCAGAGTCTGTCGTAACTGCGTTTGTTTATGTTGGTCTGCAAGTAAGTACGTTAAGTTGATACGTACGTTAAGCTTAAACGCAGACTTGATGCACATATTCGGGATATTAAACGTAGTGTCCGAATAATTTGATCATCCGAGTCATTGCAGTGGAGGGAAAGTACTCTCGCTGTTGATGCTAGCCAGCTGTTATCTGCTGTATGTTGCAGTACGATTAATGTATGCTTGATAGGCAGTAACTGGGTTTCTGTTCCACTTATTACCCTGTAGCTTTCTCGTTCGTAGTCTTCCGATTTCCAACGCTGAAAATGAAACAGGCTTCCAACTTATCTTTAAATTCTGAAACATCCACCGCGGATTCAGATTCACGTAAAAATTCTCGCCTTCCTCTAATCTGTAAATTTTCCACAAACGTAGCCTTTATTGTGAATGAAGATAATCACAACCTCAGATAAATTCCGATGAATATTCTTCAGTAAAAGCAATTATTCTTTTGTTTGATTTGCAGATCATATGGAGGAGGATGGCCGATTGCCTCAATGGTTAGCACGTGCGTTGCCATCACAGCTTATCTGACCCAGCTCTGGCACGTAATTTGATGGGACACCTATATAACAAATTCACTTTTATGGACGCACTGACTTGCTTGGTTATGGCCAACGGTGCGAGCCCGAAAGAGTTTCCTTCATTTCTTTATCATACGCTTTTTCATTGGTCACTTTAGATATGCTTAAGAGTATACTTGCGTTTCATAAATCTAGATAAACAGGACTTTCCAGTCGGCCCCTTTCGAAAAGAAGCACTAGACTCGAGTTTCACTCTCATTAGAGCTCGTCAGTTGGGCATCTCATCGCCACTGCCGGGACTAGAACCACGGCCACGCTTTTCATGAGGCAACCGTGTTTACCACTGCGCCATTGACCTCACATTGGGCACGACCGAATTATCATATGTGAATGCTCAACCACTTTTGCTTGTGAGTAATGATCAAATCGCCCGATCGTCTCGATAAGAGACAGCTGGTGTCTGTTAACTCTAATCGATGACCCCACCCCGATTAGAACTTCCTAGATAGGTCGAAATCTCCGATCGCACTGAAGCTGCTAGGCGATATTTTAGATTGCTCAGGAGTAACCGAGGATTTGGTTAAGTTCAAGTTGAAAGAGGCTGGATGGAAAGTCTATCTGAATGCGAAGGTTGCGATCAAGTGTGAGTGACGTTCAAATTGAGAATTACGTATACCAAATCAGAGCAACGGATACAGAACCTGTCCCCAGATCAAGATTGACAAACCGAAGGTGGCACACGAACATATATACTTTAATCACACATGTGCACCCGATCTGCACTCAAGGTACATCATTGCCTATTGATTAACTCAGACACGAACCAAGATAACATGACCTCAGGTTCCTGTGTGGTATGTATATATGTGTATGTGTTTGTGTGACTATGTTCAAAAGCCGCATAAAAACACGCACACCTTTACGTACAACATGAGAAAATAGATCTTTTGAAAATGCATGCAATCATTCTTTAAATATACAGCTTTTCTTCGTTTTATAACATTTTAAAATGCTTTCTGTGGTTGGCACGCACACGATTTGCTAGCCCACTAGGTCAACCGGATACAGGTTTACTCAGAAGATGAGAGCATTAAAACAGTGGGCTCCACCTATTCAATAAGTCTTTAAAACCGTATGATTTGCCAGATAATCAGTTTGGATATGTCAAACAGATTTCAGGTAAAATTTTCGAACGACAAAAATGTTCACAGTTGGATTTTGTAATACTTCCAATTAGTTGAGAGCAACACTGTCTCATGCCTGGATCATATGAAGGGTATGTAACCCATTTATCACGACGCATTCGGCGAGATTTTTATACACTGCTAATAATGTTAAGCGAAGCGTATGACTGGTGACAAAATCAATCAAACAGTCCACGTTGAGCTTTTTGTAAGCGATAACAGTTATGGATTCTTTCCTATGACAAATGACATAATTTCCTAACTGTGTGCTTACCTGCACACTCCATTTTGAATCCCAACTTATCAACCGTCAGTGTCACAGATAAACAGTAGCATGATACTCAGGACCTTTCAAACATGTTGCAGCTTGTTAACTGTGACTACGAAGCATTCCTTGGTCACATTTTTTCTTTGAAAAACCGTTTTATATGTGCATTTATGTTCAAAATTATAGTATATTTTCAGTCAATTCCAACCGATCACTGTCAAACTAAGTGAACGATAGCTTCGATAGGTTTACGTGACAACTGTCTTTCAAGAAAGATGCCAGAAAGAATCCGTTGCTTTTTATGTGCACAGATCAGGAGCTGAATGAGCAACACTACAATCCCTCAGTGGATAACGGCTACAAGCCCGTGTTTCTGAACCTCATAATGCAGAATCACACACGGATCACATGACTGATCAACAGTACTTCAAAGCTGACAACCAAGAAAACGGAATTTTGTGTCAAAGTTAAGCTGTTGTTCCAGTCTTTGCATGAGTCGATATAAACTTGGCGTAGCTCAGCTCGTAGAGCACAGGCCCAGTAAAGGTATGCGGTTCCTGTCGCTGGGTGGACTACAGCAGAAGTCCCGCTTTTTGGAAACAATTTTTTTGTTTAATTGAATGAGTAATACGTTAGACCTAACGTTGGTGTGGTGATTGTATGTTCCAGTTTTTAGTGCTCTTATACAAGCAGATTTTGATCGGTTTACACCGTAACTATTTGGAATGAGTCAAGAGCAGTTATGGGATTTCCATGTAGACTGCAAACCCAGTTGTTAATGGGATGAAATACCGTTGCCACGCGTTATGTGCAGTTGTCATACAGGAGTCCGATTGCTGTAGTTTAAGATCAACGAACCCCTGCTCAAGTAGCCACTGAGCACCCAAGACTATTCTTTGCAGCTCGACCGCAATGCATGTGCCAGGCACTGGGCACAGGTTGGTTGAATTTATCTCGTGTGATTAATCTGAAGAGGCACACACGTTTACTACATTTCGCTCATGCTCCATCGGTTCAGCAGTGGAAACTACCCTAGGGTTTTACTTAAAAGTATCGTGGCAGGTTTCGTAAGTTAGGTGAGACCCAAATGGCTTCGGTCGGATTCGAACCAGCGACAGAAACAACATGCCGAAATACATCAAGCGCTCTACCGGCTGAGTTAAAGAGCATTAAGTAATACAGTTTCAATGTTCGTCGGTGACTTTGGTGGATTCCAGCGCGAACTATTGAGAAATCCTACCTAGACAGTCAGTTCACTGGGTCATTTGATAGATTCCATATGAGTCAATGGATCGGGCGGGTAACTGAGTCCACTATATGAAATTTCTGAGCTCCCGGCATGGAATCGTACTTCGGCTGGTAGAACGCTTGCCGCGTTTGAGCATCCTTTTTCCGTTGCTAGTTGTAATCCGGCTGAAGCCCTGATTTTTCACGACTGAGTCTCATCCATTTGTGGGTTCAAAACGAGTTTGTGGCAGATGTGTTGACCCTAGTAAACAAAAACTTTTTGCCTGACTTTACTCATTGAATTGTTCTAAGAAATTTCCCTTCATCTTGTGTTTTACCAGTACATCATCTGTCTGAAGGACCATAAAAAATTTCGGTGCAGTACCTATTGATTCTGCAACGTTACGTGCATGTTGAAGTTCACCAAGTGAACGGATGTCTTGCATATAACAATGTTACCGACAGCGAGTTCGAAAGTTGAGGTGGAGTTTTTGGCCTTTCGGCTGTTTTTGGTCGAAGTAGGAAGTTGAGAACATCAAGGTGAACTGTAAATAAGCAACACTACATTTCTGTTTGTCCCAACATCAGACACAATTGCCAGTCTATGTCAGTATTCGTATATATCAAGATAGAACATTCGATTGGCTGTGCTTTAAAGCCTTTATAGTCAACTTTGGCCTTCATTAATGTGTATCTACAGTGCTGACTATTGCCACAAAATACACTGAAAACCGTACACAATATTGGCTAGTAACTTTTGCACTAAAGCATTCGTTTACCTAACCGCTTGCTCCTAGTTAAATCAGTCTAGTTCAGAGTTGGTTCTAATCACTCCTCTGATTGAGAAGTCGAGTAATGTTGATTTTTATGTCATACTTCAGAATGGTTGATTAATAATTCAAACTGATATTAGCAAAAGCAATCAGGACAGTGACTTCGAATGAATCTACCCTTTCAATTAACTTCTTTGTCATAACTCCATAGTTACATGAGTACGCATTCACTGAATAAACAACGTTTGCATTAGAAATGTTATTTTGATTGATAGTGACACTAAGATGTTCGACGTGGAATACGTGGATAAATGTTTCGCTTAGTCATTCTGTCGTCTAACTGCAAATCTCGATGAATAAGGTGAACAGTCAGATCAGTTTGTATAGAATCAAGTTAGTACATCTAAAGCGTAGAGTTTTATTTCAGGATTAGATCTCCACTTCTTTTAGTTCAGGCAATCTCTTTGAGATGGTGAATTGTTCCACTTAGTCGGCTGGCATTATCTTGATTACGAGATAGTGCGCCTACTGTAATTGCTAAGAAAGCAGCGTAAGTAAAGAAGGTAAATGTTGCCTTTGCCAACCTGTGTCGTTTTTGACGTCGAACAGACGTCAGGTGGGTTTGTACTGCTTGTGTTTTATCCAGTTCGCAATAGATTTCGGAAAAGTAACCGACCCGTGACGGAGATGTAATAGTGGACTCATGAATTTGACCATTGTTGTCTCCGTCACATAGGCCACATCGGCCGGAACAATCGTGTGAATAATGCAGGTGTTCGCCGGTGCGTGTTTTAAAAAAAATTTTGGATAGGCAGGCAAATGATTAAGTAATGCAAACGCAGAATTTGCGATAGTCGAGTAGCGCGCACCGTTTTCCAGCCGAGTGTTTGCTGCACGGGGCGTTACTCCCAAAGACCGTCATCAATTGAGCAAAATAGTGAGGCGGTCAGGCAGCCCAGTGGTCAAGAATTATGACAGTCCCTGACTCTTCCGCTAGATACCATAAGTAGGTGCCATCCGCTTGACAGAGAACCTAGCAGTAGTTCAAATCGCTGATGAAAAACGCACACCTGGGTGGTACATTGTCATAGACAATGGCTAGTCTGTATCCACAACATTTTTAGCCCTTCAGTTCGTCTCATCCACTTTCGTTTTTCATTGCCTTCCTGATAAATTTTTTCTCAGGTTATTGCTGACCAACTCTTCTTAAGCGGTCAGTCAGTCCACTAGACAGTCTAACTAAGCTCACGGTTGTTACAATTGACCGACTGACTGACCGGATGAATGAACGGACATCACATGGAACAATCTTGAAAGATCAGATATTAATTCATGAGGAACATGCTGGGAGCTTGGCAAGCCTTTTTTTGGGGGAGGGGGGGCAGCAAAAGATAATACATAGAGAGATGACAATCATCTAGGATTCTGGTTACATTAACTGAAGGAGGAGGGAAGATTTGGGTATGTGAAAACAGAATTTGCTTGTCAGAAGTGATGTGGTTACAAGCAAATCAGATGAAGTTAACGAGGCAACCGATTAGGGCTTCATGTTTTGCTCGTGCACGCTGAAATTTGAATAGCAACTTGAAAACATTTCCTTAAGTAGAATGGGTGTGACTGCCAATCCACAAAACAAGCAGTACAGTATATCCTAAGCGGTCAGTTTATAGTTCACAAGTTGTAAAAGATAGAATTCCTGCTGTCACCTGATTCCTGAGAAACGTTGAAGAATTCTCTAAAATATGTACGTCGAGAAGCACCGCATTCGATCATCATTAAAGACCACCGACCAAAAATAAGTAAACTTATTTGCGTACTCCACCGATGAACCATTCTAAGTATGCGCCCATTTTCACGTCTCATTGGCGAGAAACGAAAGTATCGACTCAAGAAGATCGTCAGGAACAATTTGCACTTTCATCTATGTTTTCCCAGCAAGGTCTTTTTTTCCCCAGTAAACACGTAGGTCATTTATTCTGAGCTGACACATAGTCCTCTCAATAAACGAAGTGAAAGAGTTTCGGATTGATAATTATGAATCGAAATGACGTGTTGATAAATGTGTGTATTCATCGAAATAGGATAAGTTAAGGATGTAACGTGCTTTCTTAAAAAATTGCGTTTTCTCACCAAATGACCGCTCTAAGAATACACAGATCGTATGTGCAACTGTTTCTGATAGTGATTTAGAAATAATACTTTTATTTACTCGAAGGTAGGCTGCACCGATGGATCTTTGGGTGATTGGTTCGTTGTTAGTGTTTGTGGCTGACGGTGGTTGTATTGGATTATGCTTTGCTCATTTCATCTTGGCCGGTGTTAACGATACGCAACATAGCCTGATAAAAACATCAATCAGGAACCAGATTACACTGCTGGATCGCGAGTAACCAAACAATATATTGCAATCTGATAACTGAACAGTATATCGGGGTGGTATTTATTTATTTTGTCTGTGGCATGAGCTAAGGGGAACCACTCACCAATTTAATACAAAACAAATGAGATACGCGATCAGTCACCTTTAAATTGTGAAAAGTTTGTTACCACAGGCAATAGTCATGACCTACAAAAGAGTGGTCGACCACGAACATCAATCCATGCATCAGCTGGTTTTGTAAACTGACTGAATCAAAAGCTCTTTAAGCACAAACCTTAACGACTATTGTGGGCCACTGTTGACCTCTGCGCCATTAGACAAGAGTGCAACACAGCGTTTAGCCTGAGTATGAGCTCTCAATTTCAACAGAATCTGACCTTATCTATGATTCAGTATTATTATAGGTCATTGTATGTTTGGAAGTATTATTAGAATAACCGGAAGAAATGAAACGTTGAGCTCCAAAGTGTTTTTTATCATCTCTACTGTTTTGTGGACTTCAATTAGTCTGTGGTACGCAGTAAATCAACTTGTAAGTTCATTATAATGGGACTTCAGCAACTGTCGTCCACATAGTAGGAAGTGTGCTAAAGGTTCGTCCGATACACGTGCTGGGTGAGTGGAAGCAGCGACAAAACTGAGCTTGCGCTGTCGGTGAGCTTTGAAAGACAAACTATCACGCACGCTATTTTATTTTGTAAAATTATAACACTATGTACGATCTTGTGCACAATGAGGCTCCATACGTCAGGTACTGTTCAACGGACTCCTTTGTGTTTAAAATACGTGGCAAAAACAAGTCGCAAATGAATTGTTATCCAAAGGTAAATGATGACATTTATAGGAGTTTGCTACAAAACCATCTGCTTCCTCTGGTTATCAAATTAGGTAAATGGAATTGAACAAAAGGAACACAACTCCATACACTTGTTCCAAATCATGGAATATCTTGAAAACTATAAAGTTTGTTGGGTTTCCTGGCCATAAGACTCATTAACCTATAATCCACCGAGTTGCCTGAGATTAGTTGGATAGTATATTTAACCAACTTTGGTGAATCATAGATCTAACTCGATTAGTATGTGTTCTAATAGCTATCCAAAAATGATAACATTCACCATCGAGAACCGTTGTATCAGCGAAGGTCCAAGGCTGCCATTTTGGGGATAGGACGTTGTTTATAACATAAGAACAGTTTGGTGAGTCTTTTGTCTTCTTTTGAAACGCTCAATTCAAACAACAGTTAGAATGCTGAAATTGCTCTCAACTACATGGACGGCATCGACCATATCTATACACAAAAGTACTCTAAGCTTGTCGGTTGAATACTGATATTATCAAAATTGGCTCACCAAATTCATCATTATTGTGCACCATATCCTAAAATTTATGTTGATCATATGATATATAGAGTTAGAAAGATACGAAATTCTGAAATGGCAAAATGTTGAAAAATTAGTAGTGAATCATGTTAGCTGTACTTGGAACGATTCTGATCTCAAACGTCAAGAATCGACTTACTTTGGGGAAGTTTCAAATGGGGCGAGGAGGCCAGCCAACGTTTAAAACTAATCAGATGCGCTCCCACGTGATCATGTTTCTCACCGACTTGTTTTTTTGCCAAATCTCGAAAAAATGGAGATAGCGAGTTCGCCGGCGAGACTGCCATTGTCCGTGCACAGAAGTAAGATAACTGTAACTCTTACACGATAACTGTGGTCTATGTGGTCCCAGATATGCGACCAAAAAAGTATTTCACAGTCCAACCAGTTTAAATCACATTGTTTAGTCGGATAACGGAATGAGTAGATGAAAACGTAGACACACATGTACACACTCGCACAAACACACAAGTAACCGTACACATTTCTCTGATTAGACCACCTGTCTGCTATGCAGGAAGCAAAATCGAGTGTATGTTGACATGTTCAAGGTCACCGAGACTGCATCAGTGAGTTCCCGTGTCTCAATATGGATTTATCGACCCAGTGAAATATGTGCTCTGTTTTGGTTTCTACAAAGCGGTTGTTTAAAAAAATGGCATAGTCGTAGTTTCATAAGAATCGGGAATGTAAGGTAGTGAGGTGTTGAGAATGTCGACAAAGCACCCGACGACTTACCGTAAACAAGTGCGAACTGTAAACGAGAAAGTCCAAAGAGCGAACAACCTCAGTCCCAGACCCAGATGTGTGTAAATAGGTGCACACATTCCATCGGAAAATTAGTAGGTCACCCAGTTTTCTCGCAGGTGTCTTACTGTTGCACTCAGCCCTTACATTTTTGGGGCCATATTAATGACAGAAAATGAAATATCACAAATAATGCAGGATTACTCCTATCTTTAAAGTTATTGAGGAAGATTTCGAAAACAGCAACAAAAAAATACAAGTCGATCATGGGAGTTTTTCTTACAAAATCGGTCTGTACGGAATAATCTTTCAAGTACCTTTGATAACCTCTTTACAGCACTTTAGAATGCTCTTATCAGAGGAAACATTAGCAAGTATATATTCTGCTGTCATTACTTTGGGAGTGCCGTCGGTTAAACAGCAAGGTCAAATATTTCGACAGCTTGAATGTTTTCTTGGTAAATATGCTTCACAGGCTTCCAGTTGTGTCTTAGTGAAGAATATAGATTAGTCCGCGAAACAAAAGGGACATTTCTGTTTCATTTAGTTCATTTGTGAAGGCATCGTTTGTCGGGTGAATGACTCATGTTGGCATGTAATGTAATAAGTTATGACAAAAATCTTATTCAATGCGTGCACGTAAGAAGCCGAATTTTGTTCGCTCTTCGGCTTAACCCGTTTACTCACGACTGTGGCAGTAAACTCACTTGACATCATCAATGGTTGTCTGTCATTGGACTTCTCATCAAAGCACATCACGCCCTGCTTAAGACAGTGTGAATACCACCTATATGTCTCATGATCTTCCAGGTTAAATTTCTGACTATCCGTACATAGCACACAGTGTCACTGAGTAGTCACCGAGGTGCAGACCTTGTACACTCGAAATTACGAAGTGTTTTTTCGTAATCAAAGAATACTGAATTTTTTGTCTTTCAAGATTCAAACAAGAAACACTGGTGCATCATGTGGTTCTTATCAAAACATTCAAAACAAGCGTGTTTTTATTGTCAGAGTGCTCGTTTTTGTAACAAACGACAAACGATGGACGCATCACCAATCTCAGTTGGACAAATTAAATGATCACCGTCTTTTCGGTTAACCTCAAGTGATGGCGGGCCTCAAGCAACACTAGGGACAGCACATTCTGACTCCCGAAGTATTTTATCCATTGTCCTCGGGCTCAAATTCATTCACTTAAAGACCAGACTTTGATCACTATCACAGTCAGTGAACATGCATCGTGTGTCGTGAAGGAAGCAGACCACTTGCAATTAAACAAACACAACTGTCTGAAGTTGTGAGAACCATTCGTCTGATCAGTGTCGAGCTATGAGAGCATCTAAAACATGCTGTCTGTTGTACATTAACTGCCGATATCTCCTTTCAACCGTAGAGTATTCTCTACCATTGACTTCATACAGATATAGTGAACGTGGTGCTTAGGAGATCATTAAGGGTATGTTTGCAAAAATGGGCTTGTACGTGTTACATAGTCTGTTTCATAACTAATCTGATCAGTAAGGAGAGATTAACTGGTTTTCGGAAAATATCTGGTATGGTAACCCGTTGTTATTTAGCGAGTTGCACACAAAACGAAGGCACTACATACATTTGTGTAGCGTAACTGCCCATAAAATATTTGGTAATTTTATAATGACTTAGAGGATGTATGCTTATATGGGGAAAACAAATATTCCAAAGAATCGCTGCAAAACAGGAGTTCGTCATAAATTTATTTTTTTATGAGTGACATCTTGCGATTGGGACACGTTACTGACAAGTTTCGCTGATTATAATAAAAAGTAAGGCTTTAATAAACGATAGCGTTCCAAAAATAAAGAAATGTTTACTTATGAATTGTAAATTTGAGAGGATATAAAGAAAAGTGGGTCAGGACAAATATTTCTGAAGCTTGGAAGGTTATGTTGCATGGTATGTGCCATGGCAGTCTTGGACAGATCTTTACAAAATGATTATTACGGAAAAATACCTACATTTTTGGTCATTCCCTTTAGAAAAAAAGCAATCGACGAGACCTTTGCTCCTGTTGGAGCATAACCTTGTCACGACCTGGATAAGAACTCTTGCCCCGCTTTCATGAGGCAACCTTGTCAACCACTGCGAGTTTAACTTGAAGAGAATTTTTAGTGGTGGAGTCGTCGAGTGGAGTTATCAGGACCTTTATTGCTTCTACTCTAGAAGCAATCGGGCAATCTGTGCACTATTAACAAGCAAATGTGGCTGAGCTGTCACACATGGTAATTCAGATTCGCCTACTGTGAAGTCAGTGGCGCAGCCGTCAACATGGTTGAGATGGATGTTCATTTCATACTAAACAAGATTCTCTACTATTTAACGGTTACCATCATGAGATGAAATTCTAGTCACAAAAACCGGTCATTGTGTGTTAGGGAGTCCAATGTTTTTCGACAAAAAACCATCTCCTTGTTCAAGAAGACGATTCTATCTTATCAGAATAAGCTGATATGTCGTGAATAGTCGAGAAGTAAACTGGGCTATTTTTTCATCAGTTCGACCTTTATTCTGTTATGCTCATTAGTGGATTAGTGACCTTAGCTATTATGTTCGTTGGCTGTCCTTCGATTTTCTGATTCGAGAATGTTTGTAGATCGCTATACATCGTATAAATATCTTGTAATTTCCTCCTTGTCGTACATGTCGTTGAAGCGGAAAATAGTTGCTTTTTGCACCCGTTTTTTGATTTGTTTCGGGGGAAATTACGAGAACGGTCGCGTTATTCTCGGGACCAAGATTTTCCGTGTTCATTATTACTAGGAGGGGAATCAGATTTCTGTCAAGCGCATTACTATATCGTGGATGAACCAGCGTATTCTTTCGTAGATTCACAACACTATGATCTACCAATCTCCCACCGGTGCGCAAACTTTTCTATCGCCATGTCAGGGAAGTGATAACCATCGGTTCGTTTGAGACGCATAGAGTGTTCCTACGCATTCGGACAGCATTGACTTACAGAGGAATTTAAAAAAAAAAATGTCTGTCATCCTCTTATTGTCTTGACGTTAGGAAGGTTTACACACAAGTAGGTGGGTAACAGTTCACGTTAATTGATTTTGTGGTTCAATATTGATCTGATAATGAAAACAAACTATTTTAAGCAGTTGGAAAATTATGGTGATATCCGCCATGTATCATACAGCTTCCGATTTCATCTTTCAAGTTTATCGTCGGTATGAGATGCTTTGCATTTTTGCAACAAATATAATGAATGTTCTGACTGCAGAGGGATGATGCGTTGTGATATGTTATATGCATAGGATTATTTTAGGAATCATTCACAAACTTCCAAAATTTTCTTTGAACTTTTTTCTCATTTCAGTTTTGTGCCGAATCAATCATTACCTCGCTTTTTTTCTATTCTCATAACTCATCCAATCATGACATATTCTCCACGTTTGTCGCCTTAATCTCACGTTTTAGTCATGTGTTCTAGTTGGTGACCACAACAATTGTCCCAGTTGGAATGGCATGTTGCTGATGTGATTTCTACATTACTCATATTGGTTCACGTGATATCAAGTTTGATTTTGGTTTGTCTATTTCTTTCATCATTAGTCAGTTCGTACTGATTAGCTCTAGCTTTTTTTCATTTGAGACGAAGCCTGTAACCTTTTTCTGGCATCACACATTTGTAACCTAGTTCAGTTAACTACTGATTTGTCAATATTAGTGGATCAGCGGATTACGCTTTACGCGTGCAATTTTAACGGGCGTAATAATCTCAAAAAACATTCCACGGTTTCGATAAATATCATCTAGTCTCTCAAACATTAGATGTAGAAAGAGCATCATGATTATTTGGACATAGATTGTGTGTGCAAACTGTCTTTTTGTAAAGACAGATCGTTTAATTTTCAATATATAAAAATACGATTACGGTGCAAGACGTTGTAAGTCGAACTTATCCGATGAAAGACAGATATAAACCATAAACATTCACACATACTATAGTCTAACAAGGGCATTCCAATCAAAATTGTGTAGATTCGATTACAGCACTAATTTAATTATCTGAAGTTACTCCATTACCTCAGCTTTATACTAGCTGAGTAGACGGAAACCACATACAAACTTTGAACATTCTATTGTAAACGCGGTTGCTCAGAATGTGATTTCTTAAAATGTAATCACATTTTACTTCAGCTCACTTTAGCATCATCAATATGGATCGTCTGATATATTTTGAAATACGGATATCTTCGATTTACAACTTATCGTGTAGTCTAATAATGCATATGACTGGATGGCTACTATTGGAATGAAAACAGACTTTACACGTTTTATAGATGTGTAAAGTGTTGGACATTCAGTTCAAAACTACTAGGCCTATCAGAACTTAGGGATTATTATACGATGACTTTCCGTTACTTCTCCACTTAGAAATATAACAAAATGTTGACGAAGTGTACAAATTGACAAATTAATAGGAGCTTGTTTTTTAGCATTGCGGATGAGAAGCGCCTAACAACGACAAAACTTTTGATCTGAAACAGGTTTTCCATAATTTCCCATAATAAGTTTTAGAACCATCAGCAGTGTGTCTGTGTAAACGCAAAAGGTTCTACATAAATGGCAAAACATGGAACATTAACCAACGGGCTGGTAACACAGCACGCGCAGCTGTTCGGAGAGCAGTGAAAGGGTGAAGGCAACAATCACGGATGAGTAGGCATCATATTGTGTGTGCATAACCAAGTGAATGTTTTAGCCAATCAGTTGGCGCAGAACGAAGCTAGATGTTACCCACGAAGCTCACATAGCATGGCAAAGCTGAGTGAGTTGTTTCATCCCAGCGGGTACCTAGGCTTCCTATAAAGCTGCCGGGGGGTTTTATTCAGACATTTTAGTAGTTGTCTGATAACTACAAACGTGGTAACCATTATGATTGACTGTTACTGGGAAACGGGATCCGTTATTGATAGAAAACCTGCTGTAGTTGGACAGTGTATCTTAGTGTAATAAGGTAAAGACAGTCGGAACATCATGAAGATGTCTTCGAATAAAGTAATCAATTTTCAAATCATCAACGACTGGCAGTTGTGAAACTGAGACGCAGACCTCAATAGATAGATCATTCAAAACAACCGTAAAATATATGCTATTTAGCATCAATAAACTAGCGCGAGACCGATGGGTTGGGCTGGAATTTTTGAAGATCGTGTCATCGGGACTTACTCTTTACACTTACGTCATCGACGGCGCCACGTTATATCACTTCCAAATTGTGCTGTAATGTCATCTGATTTCTGTCGAACAAATAACACCGTCGTCAGAGTGACTGTATATGCATCACGATGGCGGCATACCAAAGTGCGCTTTGTGTGAGGTACTGTTTAATTGGTACACTGCATAATAATGAGCAATTAAAGCAGACTGGTTGAATACTCCCTTGCTCCGTTGAAGTTACTTCATGATAATTTTACCTCCGAGGTAATTTGGAGCAGCGTTTCACCTACAGTCTGAAGAATTTAAAAGCATTAAAATACACGGTTGGAGACAAACGTTTGGATAGTTCCTAAGAAATTAGCCGGGGTGTATAAGGCTGCTTCCGCTTTCATGTACAACAGCTACAACTGTATAATGGAGTGACACCCATCAACAAGTGGTCCATAAAGACCCTAAACTTTGACAGTTTTGTCCGCTGAGTCATTCGCTTGGAACAACCGGTTTTCTTGCTAGTATATTTTGTCATTTGGCACAGTAGAGGTAGGTGACTAACCAATGAAACGACGATTGATGCTGTTATAGCTACATATGATTGACACAGGAGTATTCTGTATGTGTTGGGTGATGAAATTTTCTTCAACACATACTGTCATGTTGCCATTTAAACGGGTTTAGTCTGACAATGAAGTTAAGGCATCTCATTGTGGACACTACCGTAGGATTGAAATGGCTGCTTGGAATGAGAGGATTAGGACCAGTCGGTATCGGTTGCTTGTCATGATCCAGGGACGGAGGATGGTTACATACACATCGTGCTAGTAAACTACATAAAGTGAACCACTCAACAGTGTTATTAAACTGTCTGTTGGATTTGTTGGAGTTCGTCTGGTACGTTTGTCGTACTTTGTCTGGTATGACGCGGGACGATGAATCCGTTGAGGTATGTTTGATTTGTTTGTAGAAAGCCAATCCCTAATTTGCCTTTATTTGTCTTTGCTGTGTGCACTAAACGATCATGATGAGTTTTGTACCATAACTGCACATAAAATGTTTACTTTCTTCCTTTTTCTAACTCTCATTCTTGGTGTTGTCTGACACGTCCTCTTCTTCATCCGTACCCGATTGCTTTAATGAGGTCATTTCCCGTTGACTGTTGACTGTTTGTGAACACGTAATTAGGTGCCCCATTTTGAACTTCTTTGCTGGATCGGTTGATTCACATCCAATGCGGCTCATTCTCGCGCTAATCGCTAAGCAGCAGTTACATCATTACCGTCGCTGATAATCGACCACTTATTGCACTTCTCAACCGGTTAGATCCTACTAAAGACTATAGGCATCATATACAATATGAACAAAATTACATAATGTGATCGTTGTTTTTTCAAACTTTTTGATAACTGGTTTCTACAGGATTCAATCATGTGTTGAAACACTTCGATTTTGGCTGGCAGACATACAATGTGAATTGATTTTTAATTAACGTTTCACTTAGAATTTCCAGCGGGCCAACAGAACTGTAGATTGAACCTATGGTATACTTTGTCTCTAATGTCGACAGTCGTCGCAGGAACTTAGTTTATACTGGTTTTTGATTCTACTGATGTGTTACTGATATAGCTGAGTAAGTAGTGCATATTTGTTTTAAATATTGTTGAAAAATGTGATGGCTATATAGATTACTGTGATAGATTCTAATGTGCGAATATATCCAACGAAGTTGCGAAGAATCTGTTTGCTGAGTTTCATTAACAGCCAGTATACAACAAAAACATTGATTAAGAGTTGTTACAACAGCTAATATACTGAAGGAAAACTTGGCAATGCTGTCAGCAACTAATTTCGATGCGCAGATGTGCGTTGTATTTAATTGCATGCCAGTTTTTCCACTTTAATGCCTGTAGAGACTGTATTCTTCTAAGTATACCGATTCAGTTACCCCTCAGGTACAAGCTACACAAGTTACACAATAGGCCGTTTTTCAGGTTTCATTCGGTCGCAGATGGACAAGATCGTTCAAGTCAGCTATCATCTTACGGTTGATTGAGAAAAGATGCGTGTCAGCACCCTGCAGCCATTGTATCAAGTATACCGATTTTATGCAGTTCATTCAGAACAGGAAAAAGTAATATTCTGACCACTGTAATTAATCTAGGCCTTCTCGTTGTGAGTTTAGCATACAGTAACGCAATCCTTTCGTCCAGTGTCCAGTTTATGTATCCTTAATTAAATGGAGTTTCAAATCCTTTCTTTAACCAGTGGTCTGATCAACCCCGTTTTAGCAGATAGTTCACTTACGGGTATGCTGTTGTTAGTCTAAGGCAGTGAAAAGGGAAAATATGTATGTTTGCTCCATTGTCTTCTACGCAAATTGATAGTTTACAATCACTGTTGAGCACTGGCTGAAAACTAAATAAGAGAAAACGAACAAATCGGTTCATTTTAAAGTGAACAGAAATCGGTTCATGTTTAACCGTTTTATGCGAAATAGACATGAAGTAGTAACCGTTAGCAGCATGGGTCCACCCAAGTTTGAATGGGAGAAGATAAGAAACGATGACAGAGTAATGCATAATTAAGTAGTATCTCAGTTAAGAGATCGCTAAGTTTCTTTGGGATTAAGTTGATTGAATTTGCACCCTTCGGATTAAGTAAGGTGGTACTAGCATGGGGTCACTTATAACCAGAAACTAGTTTACCCATTAATCACTATCATTTTTGCCGTTCGGACAGACTTACCAACCAGCCGTTTTATGGAAGAGGCACAGTATTCGAGCTTTGCTGTTAGCAGAAAACATCAGTATTGTCTCTTCTTTCACAATCGGGATGTAATCTCTGGACCAATTTCTCGTGTGATAATGTTGTTGTCCATTGTGGCGTTAGACTCATGTGATTTAAAACTAAGGCCCTGCTTTTATCATCAGATGGACTTCGCACCATATGTAGCTGGTTTACAGATATATATGTTGACTGACAACAACTGTCAACAGGTCAAGACATCAGTGACTGGCTTATAAAGACAAAATAACGCCTCCATTACTGAACCGTGACCCACACTGGAATCGTTATTGAGCGTTAGAAATATCGTTGTCCTACTAAATGACGTGGGAAACGCTATGATAAATTGCAGGGATTTGAAGCAATGGTTCCCCGATATGAAGTTGAAAAAAGCCAGCAGTATAGCGTAAGATGTTTCGTGCACGGATATTTCGTTCGCATCTCATCTGTTACTACAGCGAAATTAGTACAGTCAATATATATTGTGAGACTGAAACGTGGATGGCACAAGGATTGTTTATTCAGGAAAGCAACACATGGGTTATGCGCTTCAACAAGACAACAAACGAAAACACTCATCTGCGTACGGTACTGGGCCCAGACCGTCACGGCTGCCACATACCTCAATGCTCAGTTCCTTTACGTTCCATTACGTACCAAGAACCATTTCATGCAATGCTGCACTCCGATTTTTCTTCTAGTATTTTTCCTACGATTTCTTCAGTGTTAAAATCTATGCTCTCGCCCCCAGTACTGAATAGCAGCGGTGTGAGTAGTAAGGGGCGATCGCTCATCTTCACTACAGTAGATCTAGCAAAACAGTGCTTAAAAACGTACCTACATTATGAGGACGAAGCATATCAGAAAAAACAAGACGCACCAATAGCATTAGAGCTACTAGGACCGCTTGCCGAATTCGTTAAGCAATTTTTCGAAGGAGCTGTTTTGCAGGAATACTGTCCAATATTGTGACTGAAGTGGTCATTACATTTGCTATCATTACGTTATCGGGGACCGGTATTTTTTTGAGGCCATCAATAAGATACTGCCGGATCTTTAGTTCATAAACGAGGTGGAAACCAACTCTTCACTGCCATTCTGGGACGTTTTGTTACTGAGATAACCGTAACGAGACTACTGTACTTCGCAAACCAACGACCACTTTCACTTTACTGTAACAACAGTCCCATCACAAGAAAGAGTTGTGTGCAAACGTTATTTAGTGGATTGACAACCAAATGCGGCACGTCGCACTACCGAAAAGAGCGGGAGAAGATCACCGTAAGTTATGTGTACCAGACGGTTACCTCAGACCATGCATAACCGCGTGCTGTTTCAAACTGTACGGCAGACAAGGCCAACACCTTGCTGCACGTAGACTAAATCTCGAAGGCAACGGAACGCTTTATGGGGAAATCTGGAGTTAAAATTTTGTGCAGGCAAACTCGGCCATCGAAATAAGCTTTATACTATCAAAAATCGGATGGAGGTGCATAAAAGAGCGAGTGCAATATACTCTATTCCCTGCCAGAACTGTGACCAAGCCTATGCACCGGTTAGTAAACAGTTGAAGACGCATCTACGCGAACACCACCCGACGCTTAGAAGGGTAAACAACAGACCGTGCAGCCACTTTTCACGAAGTTAAATTGGCGAACGTCAAATTGAGCAGATTGACCAAAAGTAGGTGGGAGCAACTGGATGTGGAGGGGGGCTTTCGGACCGGTGAATGTGAGAACGCGCATGTACAGGTTGGAACAATGAGCGTTACTTAGACAAAACGGTCTGACATATGATGGGCCGAGTGAGGGGGTAGGGAGATGGCTACATAGTCTCCCGCCAGCTGTGAGGTTACGGTGAAACAGAGACCCCAAGTCGATCAGGGAAACGCATCGATCGACCGGATTTAGTTTTGTACGAACTTGTTTCAGGTAGTGTGTGCGAGTCTGTTGAAGTAGATTCCTCCAGTAGTCGCGTTGGAGTGAGACGATCGATTGATATGTTGTGACGAGATGCACCGACGTCCAACGTGTAAGGTTTGTCCGAGAGATATACAACACGATACGGACCATTATACGCTGGTTGTAGGGATTCGCGTAGCTTGTCACAGCGGAAAAATACGTGCGAACAGTCAGTCAGTTTGTTAGAATAAGTGGTGAGTATATTTTGTAATCGTGGTGGTTGGTAAGCTAACCTGTGATGAGGACAAGCGATTGCCCCATGCTACTCACACCATCCCTATTCAGTAGTGAGGCAACAGCATGGATTTTGGCACCAAAGTAGCTGCAGGAGAAACACGGGGAAAAAACATCACACCAATACGACAGTGCAGCATCGCACAAAATGGTCCCTTCTACGTAAAGAAACTCAGCGTTGACGTCGGTAGCAATCGAGAAGGTCGGTGCCGAGTACCGTATGCAAATGGGTGTTTTGTTTCGTGTCCTGATTGAACACCTAGCCCGTGTTGGTTTCCTAAATAAACAACCTTTGCGTCATCCGCGTTCTCGGCTCACAACAATTGGTGCCTTGATCAGGATAGGAGGATGAAGATCTCATGGCCCCAGCCGTTTGAGGATGGGGACGTTCGGAGCTTCCTGGAGGACTTCGAGGACGTGGCGGAGACGGTCGGAGTCAAGGCGGCTCTACGGATGCTGCTCAAGTGCAGGGCGAAGACGGTGCTGGACGCGGTGCGAAGTGGCCCTACGAAGCCGGAGTGGGCCGCTTTGAAGGAGGCGTTGGTCGCCGGGCTCGGCAGCTCCACCGACTGCCGGGAGGCAATGCGGCGGTTTAGGGGCTGTCGGTTTGGACCAGGAGGCGACGCCCTTGTGCATACAGTGTCGCTGCGTGCAGCGTTGTCAAAAGCCCTGCTCCACCTAGATCAGAACTCAGAGCAGCGCATGCTGACGGACCAGTTCTTGGACGGAGTGCCACCAACAGTGCAGGATCAGCTCAGATTTGCTCTCGTCGCACATCCACTGGCGTTGGAACAACTGGCTGATGCGGCTCGACAATTACCGGCAGAAAACTCCTTGACAGTCAGAGAGTTGAGCACACGTGAAAGACAGGCTGAAAGAGGAAATCAATGAGGAGGCTGATAACCCGTTCAATTCACCTGTTCTGTTGGTGAGAAAGCCCAATGATAAATCTCGATTCTGTATCAACTTCAGAAGACTCAATGAGATTACAGTCAACGAATTCGTAACAGTCCCAGCCGTGGCAGAAATTTTTGACAAGCTACAGAACGCCAAGATATTTACAGTGCTAGACCTGCGGTCTGGATATTGACAAGTTCCAATCAAGCAGTCGGACCGAGACAAAACGGCGTTCACAGTGGGAGTAAAGCAATATCGCTTCAAGCGTATGCCGTTCGGACTGTCAGGCGCCCCGTTCACTTTTAGACGACTGATGTCGAAGGTGCTGGAGGGAATGAACAAAACTGTTGTCTACGGAGACGATACCGTCATCTACAGCGGGAATAAGACGGAGCATAGCGGACACGTTTCAGCAGCGTTGCAGAAGATTGAACAAGCCGGCCTACAAATCAACAGTTCAAAGTGTCAACTGGCGAAATGAACGGTAATACTACTTGGTCACGAGATCGGTCAGGACGAGATCCAACCGATTCCCGAGAAACTGCATACGATCGAGGCCATTCCGGTGCCAACATCGAAGAGGACGTTGCGACAGTTTCTCGATCGTGTCAGGTTCCACAGGCACTTCAATCAACTGGCCAGCACGTTGTACGAAATTCTGAATAAGAATTGTCAAGTTCACTGAACAGATAGGGTCAGCCAGGCGTTTGTCGAAATCCAACAATTGATGAAGGGGGTACAGCTGACTCTGAAACTGCCAGTGACTGGACGTTGTTGCGACGGATGCGAGCTAGGTGGGAATGAGAGCTGTGCTGAAGCAGGAAGGCGGTATTGTGGAATATGCCAGTCGAGTATTAACTCCTGCTGAACGAAATTACTCAACGACAGAGAAGGAGTGTTTAGCGATCGTGTGAGCATTGGAAAAATGGAGGCCTTATTTGTTCGGCCGACGTTTCCATGTGGAGACAGATCACAAGCCGTTGGAGTGGATTAAATCGGCGAAGGATCCCCGGGGAAAACTGGCTCGTTGGGCAATGCGATTACAAGAGTACGACTTCACAATCCGCCATGTAGCTGGGAGAGAGAACTATGTTCCCGATCTGCTTTCCCGAACGCAGCACACGGATGAAGTTCACAAGGACGCGATCGGAGTCAACGGTATTGAACTGGAGAACGATCCCGGGAAATTACAAACGGCGCAAAGGACGGACACGACAATCGGGGCAGTGACTGATCACCTTTTATCGGGAAAACGACGGGAATCCGGTAATGAAGGCCTTCAGAATGTGATGGTTATACTTGCGGTTGAACAGTGCCGGCATTTTAATGCGTCGACTGCGGGATGGAATAAGCGTGCCCGTTATACCGACGGGGTTGAGAGCGACACTTGTGAGGGAATGTCATCAGTTGGCTCATACGGGATATCATCGAACTTATGAAATGCCGAGGCGAAGGGCATACTGATCGAGAATGAAGAAGGCTGTTAACAATTATGTACTGGCATGCCAGCAATGTCAGCTGCTGAAGAGCTCCAATTACCCCAGTCAATATCCCACACAACCAATTCCGGTCAATGAGATTGGGGAATTATCGTCGCTGGACGTGATAGGTCTCCCCCCAATAACCACTTCTGGAAATCATTACATCATAGTCCTGACTGAACACTTCATAAGATGGATCGAAGCAGCCGCTATATCCGATCAGCATACAAGCACTGTATGCAGGGCAGTGATGGAACACATCGTGGCAGATCATGGAATACCGCAAAACATACTGACTGACCAGGGTCCCTGCTTCGAAGGTGAAGAGTTTCGGAACTGCTTGGAGCGTTTGGGAATCAAGAAAGTTTGCACGAAACCATACCATCCTCAATCAAATGGACTGACGGAACGAAACAATCGCACAACCAAGGAATGGTTGGCGGCGAAAGGAGGGAGCTGGGAGGAAACTATCACTAGCCCACCGCTGTTCGCCTCAAAGAACAACGAAGAAATCGCCGTTCGAGCTAATGTACGGGCGCGTGCCACGCCTGCCAGTTGATCAGGAGATTGGTTTATGAGGAGACCGGCGGATGAGCACACTCACACATGAAGGCGACTAAACTCGCAGATACACAACTCAACTTCTCATGCCGCGTCTCGGACGTTGAACAAGTCAGCAACGCGCAAAGGCAACGGATACCAAGCCAGCAGACACGAAGACGTCAGCTACACAAAAACTGTACAGCTCCTCATCGCAACCACGTAGTCCTGTCCCTGCAACATTGCCGACACAGCGTACAACTGGATATTGTTATTCCATACTTTTATCAACCGGGACATTATTTTGTATTGTACGTGAATCTCCTAGCTTGCCTATTTCTAATCATTTCCCCGTTTATTCGTATCCGTATTGTTGTATGACAGGCAGTTTCGTTGTGAGTAGTATACAACTCACAAGTAGTATGTTACCCACAGGCGACGTTCAGGAACAAAAGGGCAAGCTTCGAATGCCAAGAAGATGACGGACGAGAAGGGACTATCGGAATAGTGTATACGTGCGGTGTGAGAACTCCCACCAAGGCGAATGACAAAGTACTGTCACTCGATGTATGTGATTGCATGTCTGCCGTGCAAATGAGTGTGCGCGTTTGTGGTTTAATTTTTGACGTGAACTGTGCGGGAGTTTGCGCATTAAACGAATTCATACCAGGCGTCTTTTTGTTACAAATGGTTACTGTTAGACTGTAGTTAGTTATCTATAGCCCACTCCACCTCACTACGTAACAGAGGCAAGCTTACGGACTGTAACTATTGTAAGTGATCAACTCAGACCTACCCGTAAGCTACAGGCTGTTAAAGTTAGTTGATAAAATCTATCACTATAGGCTGGGGGGTATGCACTCCTGTTGATTACACTTGCCAACTCAAAAAGTCAAATGCCCAGTAAGACAGAGGGTCGCAGAGTAGTTATTTTTAATGTTTGTTTGTTTAATTTTATCGAAAATCAAAATTTATGTTAAAGATTTCGAACTGATACGAATTTGTGTTTGATTAAAAATATATCATCGTCGTTTGTAGTATTAATAATGGATGTTGTTTCCTGATAGATTTATTTGTCCAGAGTGCTCAGCCAAATGGTATGGTAGTCCGAAGAGTACCCCATCTGATTTCTCTAAGTAAATTTCAAGAGTTTTTTGTTTATTGATGCCGAAACTTTGCCTTTCAGGATGGGAGGAAGATGTAAGCAATCAACTAATCATGTGTTAAATTACACATCTGTCAAGGCTGATTGAATTGTTTATGTGCTTTTCCATAGAACTACTAAAACTTGATGATATTGAACTAGAACAATACCTTTCTACGTTGATTCCGCTTGTAATTAGCCATTACCCATCAACAACCGCTTTAGCTTCTTCCTTCAAAATTCATGGTGCACTGCCCTATTCTATAACTGTCACTTGTTTCTTATCAACGAGGTTCCCATAAGTGTCATTATTCACAGTCAGGCACAAACACAATCCCAAACTTATTCGTTCGCTTGACCCGCACAAGAACTGGCCACAACGACACCAGAGATATTCATAAAGTTATGAAATGATTTTAACTGCAAAAACTCGACAATGAGGCAAAATATGTAGGTTCTGTAATTCAAATGACGAAACGTGAATAGTCACCAAAGTGTCGGACGCCAACAGCACGGTAAATTAACGGCATTGAGATTCCACAGCGTGTCATACTTTGAGACGTTGCGCGTTGGTTAAGCGCAAGGAGTGAATGTTTAAACTCAAACAGAAAGTGGGAGTGATTCGTTCCGGACGATCACCAGGTCCAGTGTGTGACTTTGCGCTCAGCGAGGCTAAACAAGCAACCACTCAGCTTCTGTTGTATGCTTGGAAGAATAAGCCGAAGCTTTTTTGCAAAGTGAC
This sequence comes from Paragonimus skrjabini miyazakii, assembly GCA_014338405.1. Lineage (NCBI taxonomy): Eukaryota > Metazoa > Platyhelminthes > Trematoda > Plagiorchiida > Troglotrematidae > Paragonimus > Paragonimus skrjabini miyazakii. The sequence goes on from JTDE01000867.1 coordinate 46,300, forward strand.
CGGCTTTCAGAATGATCTGCCAATGGACTAACAGATCAGTAAACTTCAGTTCCGCCCTCGGTGGACTCCGTCAGTAATGTATAACTTTTATCTAGACTTGTATTTGAACACACCGATCCATGTTCTTGTGAGACAAACACGCTGGCCAGTTTGCCATCAAATCCACATTAGGCACGATCAAATTGTCAGACGTACTCGCTTTTAAGTTCGTTTTCGGACAGCGCACAAGCTGTTCGATAGGATGTAACTGCTAATAACAAACAGCTGGTTACAGATTTTTGTACCTGTTTTCCCTGATAGCCTTCACAATCCTTGTTTTGTACCTCGTTCTAATCACACGATTCTATTCTTTGTCCAAACAATAGTTGTCAAACCTCCTTTGTTAACCTTTCTTGGTTATCACGCATCCATTGGGGAAATTCTGAATCTAAAATATTTCCGATACACATGATTTGGTGACCTTTTGGATCCAGACAATTTGTACATTATTGGCAAGTGGCAGGAGATTTGGTTGATGTAAGTCACTCATAAATGATCGCAGATGTCGCATCCGCACAGACTTTTCAGTCAACCTCTTTCGAAAAGAAGCACTGTACTTGAGTTTCGCTCTTGTAAGACCTTGTCATTAGCGCATATCCTTGTCACAACCGGGACTAGAACTCCGGTCACGCTTTACAGGTCGACCTGAAGACCCAAGACATCGCCGTGCAAATGCTAGTCGGTTTGTTCTAACCCACCCTCTTTCCATTGTGCCATTTCTATTGGTTGATCTATAAGTATTTACATTACATTTGCTTGCTAACCTTAACCGACGGTCGGTCGTTGCTTGTGTCCCTGGCTCTGCGCAATCCACTTAGTACTTATAGCTTTGCTTCTCTAAGGCAGAAAATAAATTTCACAAACTGCTTGACTAATAGAGCCATGGAAATATGTACACAAGATACGGCCTCCGATGAACTACCCCTCCTACAAACTATCGTTCTTACAAAATGGTTATCCATAGCGTTTTGTAGACAAGACTACGCAACGTCGAGATAAACAGGATAAAATGTCTAGCGAAAAAGACAATATTTATTTCGTTACCATACAAAGGGGATAAGCTTGCCGAAACAAGGGCACAAGGGTTGTTTACTCAACAAACCAACACATGGGTTAAGCATTTAAACAAGACTTGAAACAAAACCACTCATTTGCATGCGGTATTCGGGCCCAGACCTTTTCGGTTGTCGCAGACGTCAATGCTCAGTCCCATTAAGTAGCAGGGACCACTATGAGTGATGCTGCATTCTGATTTTCCTTTATGCATTTTCCCTGCGGCTTGTACGATGTCAAAATATATGCTCCGGTCCTACTACTGACTAGCCGTGGTATGAGTAGTATGTTACGATCGATCAACTTCACTGCACTGGCGCAGTTTTTGCATATCTGGTTAATACATATCATACTCGGTAGTGAAGGTTCGAGGATTTAGGTTATTTCAAAATTGGACACCATCCACACTTGATCACAGCTTTCGCATTCAGATAAGCCTTTCGGCTAGCCCACTTTGAAAGAAAGCACTAGTCTCGAGTTTCGTTCTTATTAGAGCTCATCAGTAGTGCATATCCTTGTCCGGATCAGAGTTTACACTCACCCTCGTGCTTGTGAGACTAGCGTGTTAACCACAACGCTAACAAACTCAATAGGCATGACCGAATAATCAAATCCAAACGCTCAATCACAACCTTGTATGAATAGTGTTCAGCTTGCCCGATCATTTCGAAAGGATAATGAATAGAATCACTGTTCTATCCACTGGATTACTCCGTGATCAGGACTCATCAGTTAGGTTGAAGTTACTGTCTTCCTATGAACCGACTGAGCATGGTTTGAATCACTAGTGAAATAAGCTAAATCCCCGAACCTTCACTACTGAATACCCTATGCTCAACGGACTACAAACAGCTGCAAACAACACTTGCTGAATCTGGACATTCTGTTTCTGTCGCTGGTTTGAGTCCAGTCGAAACCTAGATTTATCACAATCGAATCTGTTCTAAATTAATAGGCCCACAATACTACGCAGCAGCATCACAAAAGCTAGAGTCTATTTGTTTAACAGTGGTTACATCGAACACTGGAGTTACAATATGCAGTGAAACGTCCTCAAAGCGACCGCACTTCGCAAAATATAAGCGTGGTCACTGCTTTTTGCTGGTCACTTAAAAAAATCTTAAGGACAGTTATACATAGTATAAGCCACACTATCCAAACACGTTAAAGAAAACATCAGTCTTGGTTAAAATCGCTACACAGATAGTGTGAGCGATGGAAGACACAGGTATAATCGATACCTTACGTTATCCTTAAAACGCTGTGACGCGGCGAAATTTCGAATTTCAAATGTCCAAACGAGTCCAGTGAGTCACTACGATATTACTAACAACGCAACTGAAAAGCTAACGGTTACAATAAACTCCAACTATTCAAGAATATAAGTGTTGTATGCGCATCAAGGCCGCCTGCGTGCTGAGACTCAAGCTGCATTCAGGTTGGTCGCGTCTTCAACGGCCAACCGCTCATTCGTCCACGCACATAAGAATGACGCTACCGCTTGTAGGTGGAACAATATAATATGTACTCCTACTAAGTCACGTGTTCTCTCTACCGCTGTTATTGCCTGTCTAGCTTAATGTAGATTGTCCCCGAAAATGAATACAACACTACCCATTCCAGGTCTCTTTCCTATAGATTTTGCGTTGAATCGATCCATCAGCACGTCGCCGGATGAATACGTCTAGGAAAGACAGTTGGTCGTTACGTTCAGCCTTTAGTATAAATGTTACGTTCGTGTTGGTCGAGTTGAAAATGGCTAAGATATCCGTTGGGTTAGCATTTTCATTAACTATACATATGATATCATCCACATGTCGCTTATAAACGCTAAATCCATGAATGTCTTCTTCTAACTGGTCATTCTCAAGCTTCGCTATAAAGATGTCTGCAAACAACGGTCCCAATGGGGATCCCATCGCCACGCCATCTGTTTGTCGATAAAGTTCTCCATTGAATTTAAACTGTATGTTGTGAGTACAAAAGTACAATAACTGTTTTAGTTCTCGTGGGAGTATATGGACGTCTATGTTGTTTATCACAATATATAAACACAAATAGTCTATCGTCTGTTTCGGTGGAACGTTTGTAAAAAAGGATGATACGTCCAGAGAAAGCATTTGTTGTCCAGTTAATTTTAGCTCACTGATTGAATTAATTAAATCAAAGGAGTCTTGTAGGTCATGTTTTTACAACTTCTGCCTGCCGGGTTCAAGAAGATACGATAACCATTTAGCCAGTGAGTGGTATGGTGAATTGCACGTCTAAAATAAGTCGAAGAGGTATACCCGCTTTGTGAACTTTCGGTAATCCGTAAAGCCTGGGAATGGTGGTTCCAATGGGTTGAATGCGTTCGAAAAACAACTGACTTGTTTCGTTTCATAGAACGCAGTATTTTCGACAACGCCTACTCTGTTTGAGGGGTTTTGTCTTTCTTATTCCCCATCTTCTCGAATTTCGTTTGATCATCTAGTGTGGTCTGCATTTTGTCTGAGTAATCTATCTTATTGAGCAGAACTATTCAAGCACATTTATCCGGCTTGGAGAGAATAATGCTTTCATTTTTCATCGGACTTTCGACTGCTTGGATATGTTCTTGCGTTAAGAAATGTTTCAAGATTGGATTACTCTACTGGTATTGATAACATGAATTAACAAGTGTGGGCTTCAAGCATTCAGCATCTAGCGGAGATGATGGCTTAAGGTCAGACAACTGACAAAAACATCCTCGGACTGTACTTGTAAATTTGTTTATCGATGAGTGGAGAAAATTCGTCTCCACTGTTTGCATTCCTTATTATTCCCACTACCTCACCCACCCCGTTTTGTTTTATTGAACTAATGTGTCATTAAATGTCCGCGGCGCGAGTGGCCATTCTTGTCCTAGACTGCTGGCGTGACGGCTCACCTTTGATCTCGCTGGTCCTGTTGAGAAACTAATGATTTTGCTGGACGAGACTATCGTCGCGAACGAATGAGGTTTGCCTTTTGTAGTTATTGATGCATTTCTTTAATTGTGCCGTAGAAATTGTTGGATCCAATCTTGTTTTCATTTAGGGGATCCGTTTTTGGGCTGCGCGTAACTCAACGATCAGACGTGAATCGTTACAGTACCTCCAAATTCGAACGCCTGGTTTTTCGGTTTGGACAACAAAAACCTAGGACTCAGTGACAATACCTCTGTTGTGTATCAAGAACGCTGATGGCACAAGGGTTATTCATTCAGGAAAGCAACACATGGGTTATGCGCTTCAACAAGATAAACAAAAACACTCATCTGCGTACGGTACTGGGCTCAGACCGTCACGGCTGCCACAGACATCAATGACCAGTTCTTTTACGTTCCATTACGTACCAAGAACCATTTCATGCAATGCTGCACCCCGATGTTTTTTCTTGTATTTTTCCTGCAGCTACTTCAGTGTCAAAACCTATGCTTCGGCCCCCACTACTGAATACCAATGGTATGAGTAGTGCAGCACGATCGATTCTCTCATTATACTTCCATCAACTTTTTATCCAAATGCAATGAGAAAAATTATGAACGTACCGTTCAGGGTTGGCTGGAAATTCAGTGACTGGTTTCACTGGACTGAGTCGCTTCTACAGTACGGCCTGCTTCTTTTCCAGCTGCTTTTCCACAGTCAGACTGACGTAATTTTCTAAGTCCACACGTTCTTCGGGTGTCAGCTGCTCCAGAAACTGTTCACATTTTTTCACGTTCAACTCCAACTCTTCAAACCTACTTCGAGTGGTATCACGTTCGTTAAGTGTGTGTTGCTGTTGTGATGTCATAGTAACAATGATACAATTTCTCCTCAAGATTATCCAGAAGTGTCTTTGATAATCACCCGTTTTGGTACATCTGTCCAGGAACCGAATTTCAGTTTTTGCTTCTGCCAGTTTTTTGCCTAACTTAACAAACTTGTTAAATCCACGTAGCACAGTTGGATCCTTGGCCTGTTTCAAATGTCGCTATGTCATTAACGCTGTTTCCACCACAACACGATAAGTCTTAACAGAGTCATTTGTGTGAATGTTTAAGACAAGCGTCGATTTCGTATCAATTAGCACTTCGTGTCCAGCTACACAATCCATACACAGTTCAGCGCATGTTTTTACCAATCATCTGAAGGTTAACTGAAATATTTGAATCGACTCGGATAATTCACCTTCTGAGGGTGTATTAAACGCCGGCGAGAAATCTTAGCCAGTTGTTCATTTACGAGCATATTCTGTCACACAACTAGGGAGCTATCTGTTTTTGATTAAAATATTTAATGCAAGTCGTTCCAGATTTCGTATGAGAACGTTAAAAGTGACAGCTCTCAACACGAACACGTTTTTATCACTGAACGTCCTGATATATTATCAAAAAAAAAGAACGTTTAAAAACTGACTGTTTCAGGATTGCAAGACCATCGAAGGTGAAATTGTCTCTGCATCACTGGGCCAAGTGCGCCATATAATGTAAGTGTTCAAAAGTGTACAAGTTGATGAGTTTATCACTACCGATCATTGAAGTCACAATGACAGTCCTGTGAGTATAACTGACAACTCAATCTGTTTCGAGATTCTTTTCAAGAATACCTAGAGGAGTGCGAGAAGAGATTTTGATGTTGTTCTGTACTAGTTTTGAACAGTGGATAAGTCAAGCAGCTCTTTCAGAGGTCAATAACCATAATGGATAACTAGACTACAGCTAGTAGGGCCACTGTGTGTACAAATAAATAGTGAAAAAAAGGGGGGGGAGCCATATGCCTTCTAGAGGACGAGCAGCTTTAAGTGATCTCTGTGGGAACCTGTAGCGTAACAGGAGTTTTCAAAGGCTACAATTTAGAGGATCTTCGAAACCTGATCTAGTGTTTCTTCAGAAACTATGTTACCAATATAGGGGCAGTGAAACTTACAGATAAAATGAGTCATCGGTAGAGGTTATTTAAAAACAGTAGGATATTTTGAATTAAGCACACCCGAAAACTTTATTTGTAACGGACATAAACGATATGTTAAGATTTCGAAACAAGCTGAGTGTCATATATCTTTTTGCCGTCAAGCAGTGACACAAAAATGTAAATGGTTTTGTAAATCAGGGACAGCTATTTTTGAGCAGTCTTGTTGTTTGGTATTACAGTAGACCGGCTTGTGGTAAATCCTGCTCGCAGCAGTCCTTCATTAAAATACCGGATCTATCTGCTCGAAAAGGTCATAAACAGAGGGCAGTCCGTATGGTCGATATCTCTAGTCCAACGAATGCTCTTTAGGTGTGAAGTTTGATCAGCGTTGTATGCTACTGAACGTGCTCACACAACAGCCGTGATCAGAATGCATCAACTTCAACAGAATGGAAGTACGTAATAATAGAAGCAATTTTTGTTTGTCACGTGCCCAGTTTTACATTTATAAAAGTAACATGTTACATACTTGAATGCTGATTCATTTCTAACTATTTGAATACAAACCATACGAATGCAACAAGCACGTGATACTGTAAACGCGTGTGAACTGGATGTATTGTTAGATCAAAAACAAGTGAGTTGGAACTACCGAAATTCTAATTGACTGAAGTTAATTGCTTTCTTACACAAAAGAAAAATAATGTGGGTAATCCGTGAATATTGGAATGCGAAAATTGAGCAAAAGCTGAGCAATTTCACAGCTTACAGCTTTTTGGTCATTATGGATTATCAAAGCTTTTCCTTAGGAACCAGAAATCTCAAATTCACCCTGCAGAATAATACTCATATTTAGTTATCGTTTATGAGTTCAGATAAAATTTTTAACGGGCTCATCTTGAAAAATAGCGCAAGATTCTAATTTTCTTATTAATAGAGCTTAGGATTACGATATATCGTTGGATTGCTATCAGAGTTGAACTCCGTTGTGAAACAAGCGTGTCAACAGCGAATTAGCTAACCTCAGTCTTGGGTATAGCCGAAAGTTCATCTGAGCAAATGTACATGAAATTCAACTTGCCATACACAGACCCTCTGATTATCCATCCGGGTATTTTTCATCAAGTTCAATGAGGTCTATCCTTGAGTATTAGGTGGACTGACTGGCTAGCCGTCCGGATTCGAACTCCATAAAGGACGTATGAAATGTGGCGACAGATGTGTACGTAGGTGGTCCGGTCATACGTGGGAATGGAGAAATGAAGGTCAAAAACGAATGAAAAGAAAAGAAATGAACTTTCTGGAAACTCCTTATTAAAAAGCATGCCAAAAAAGATATACTGTACCAGTAAAAAAATTTAAAAAAGCTTCGTGCTTCTTGGCAACGTAGTTATATGTGCAGGCAATTTATGTGGGCCTTAATAATGTTACAGAACCTTACAACATGTTGCTAAATACTCCTGTAAATTAATACAATCGAAGTGTTAGCGGAAATGTTTTCTGTACCTATCTAAGATCTGATGTAATCATTTCCAATTTGAAGCCCTTACGATGAGGAGGGTCGGAGATAGATAATTTTTGGCCTTAATGACATTGCACCAAACCATGAAAACTACCTGTAGTCTATAGGATAAACAAACAAGGTTAAAATTGACATAGGCAATGTAAACAAGACAACGACAGGAAAGAGTTCGTAAACCGTCTACAAGGTTTGATTAATCGTTTACCCACAAATGAATAAAGATCCATACAACGTTTCACACCTAACCCAGTTCGTTTTATTGTCTCACTATCTCGTTTGACGATAAGGTTGATGGTCGTCTGTCTAAATCCATGTTTGGAATCTGTGATTCCGATCAAACTAGAGACGTTTTGACAGTCTTCTGTCTCAAAATCCCTGATCTCAGGTAGGTAGTTTAGGCTTCACCAGGAACATTGTTATTTGCGTAATAAGACGACCATTCCTAGACTGTTGCGTACCGGTGGTTACTGTCGGGTTTGGCTGACCGTCGAAAACCATTTCTCCAAATTATGACCGTAATACGCATTCTCTCTCACTTCTGAACCAAAATACGGTCGGTTCTGATTGACACACCACAGAGAACAACCTGATTGACCATAAACCTCGCAGAGTATCGTCCAGTGGGTTTATTGAAGATGTCGGTTGTTCTGTCTGGGCTGCTGTCCTCTGTTATCCGTGAAAAAACTGGATGGCTGACTTCACGTGGACGTTATCTCGACTCCATAGCGTATATTGAGGTGTTGATGTGAGCATGTGTTCCTGTACGAGAATCGGCTTCTAAGAGATGGAGTAATTCTATCAGAGTTCACTGTTCATTCTTTTAGAGCGGTGCTCACACAATTAACCAATTACAGATTAGGTGCAGTAACCTACTAGTCAGGTTTGATTTACAGTTTGAGTCACAGTTTGGTAACTCAGTTTGTGGTTGTTTACAAAACGTCTTGCTATAGGGGTTGGAGTTGTGATTAACCAGTTTTCAGTTCATGTGAATCAATACGTATTTTTTTGGGAGCAGGTTTTCCTTGAAAATGGCACTCATCAAAGTGAAACGACTGTTGTGAAAGTGCATACAATTCCAGGACTGGCTAGTCTTCTGACTAGTCCTGTTTCTCCAGCCAAGGAACCGGTCTTGTTTTCTGTCATTGCTACATCAAGCATTCCACTACACGGATGTTTTCTGAACGAGCGGAGGCGTTCAGAAGGTCGCTGACTGCAATATCAGCTTGTAGCATTCGTGGTTTATCCGAACTCACGGGCTTGTCCGGCCGTGATTTCGAGCTCCCTATAACCAGGTGAGCAGCGCCCAGGAAATCTGACTGACCTCTTATGAGCGTGTCATGTTTACAGTTGACCAGTCGCTGACATCCTGCTGTGATCTGTTGTTACCTTGTTCCACTTTTTGTTAGTGTCAGCACCTCTTGCTGACTGGAATCTTCCGAAGAAAACAAAACACGGCTGCTTTTTACGTACAGCAGTTCATTTTCACGCACTCTCAGTTAGGGTCTTTGGTAAACATTGGAAAATCACAACAGAGATGGCTATTATTCAACAGTTTCTTACAACCACTTGATCATCCGATCAAATATGAGGTCTCGGATATGATAAGATCAGGTAAAATCTACACACATTTCAGCCGTCGAGGGGTCAGGTTTGGACAGGAAGGATGGTGCTGTGATGACGTTATCAGATTTGGAGGTCTCAATTCAGATGGTGGTTGTGTATTGTCAGAACTGTCGGTAAAGGATGACGTTAGACCAAGGATCGCAACTCACATCGGCAGTGTTGGTTGCGACTGACGCACTGATTCCTGAGCTCATTTAATTTGATTGAGATAAGGCACTTTGAATTTATGTTAATACTGTTACGTGGGTAGTTTAATGTCTTAACTGGTCTCGTATGTTAATCGGCTGCCACCAGCTGATTATGACATCAATCAGCACTGACCACGGTCTGACCACTTGTCCCTCACTAGTGGCAGAAAAAGATGAACTTGAGAGTCATGAGTTTATCGGGAGACAGACTGTAGATTATGCACACTCTATCGAATGAGTGGGCTGTGTCAATCATGCTACCTGATTCCTTCTTAAGGTCTAACTGCGTTGTTTCACAATGGAGCAAGCGGCCGTTCCACTACCTTCACGAGTGTAGTCTGGTTTGGAGATACGACAAGTTGACGGGCAACAGGTTCACTTACAAGAAATTATATTTGATGTTCAATGGATTCTTCACAATAGCTTAAAATCAGAACACTCAGACATTCTTTGCTATCTAACACGACCAAGACTGAGCATTTTATATGCCTTCTCAAAAATAGCTTTACTAAGTAGAATATTTTGACGCCAATGATTGGTCAATGGTGAAAACAAGCTCATACTTACCTTACAAATTTCAACAAAATGAAAGTCACTGTATTTAAACCACTAGAAATATTTACTAAATGCAAACAGTAAACACACTAGTCTTAAAGTAAAAACTCAGAGAAGAACTGCTCTTTAATTACAGTGATGACAGATTTACGTGTAGTCATATTTCGTATATAAACCCTCCGGTGGTGTCTATCGAGTGAGAAAAGAATTATCAGCTAAGAGAGTTCCACACAACTCTAAGGAGACAGCTGGAACCTTTGACTGCGATAAACCACGGCTGGAACCACATGTTAGGTAGTTTCGTTCACGGAAAGTCAACGGAATGTTTTTTTCCACAGAGTACACCAACAAAGAACAATCCAAAAGGGTTTCCAACTTCTCACTCAAACAGTAAGTCTCCATCGTAGCCGGTATATCGCTGTGTTCATTGAATACTTATCACTCACCATTACATGGCTGCATTTATTCAGCACACGTCTACTATATATGCAATTGCGGATGGCAAGTTTGTGTCATCGGTAGCTAGCCCCTGTTGTTTTGTAGATGTGCATCTGAAATAACTCTGAGCCCTTACCGTCATTCTTTTGTCACAGTTTCAGGCAAGCTGACGAATCCAACTCAATAGGCCACGTTATCACGAGTTGGGTTAACCGCTTTGGCCACAGGTACGTCAAAATGTCACCCCTGTGACACTAACCAATCAAAACACCATGACATGATATCGTTGTGTATACCTGTGGGTGTGTTGAGAAGGCATGTTCTACTGTCATGCTCTCAGACTAACCAATGGCAATGGCGAGCAACAATTAACGGTGCTTGCTCAAGCAGGGTTCGAATCAGATACAGATGGTCGTTTCTGGTAAAACATTAGTGAAACAACCGTGGAGACCAAGTAATTTGGTGGGTGGTGTTCCAACTTGGACTAATGGAGAAGAGTATTAGTTCAAGAAAAACTCGTATAAATTAGGACAGCAGAGGTTAAAACGCAATGTGTGCGCCCAACAAAAAAGCGAATGGTAAAGAGAACCAACAGTTTTAGTGTTAATGAGGGCAATACCGGAAACTAGTCTCTATCGTGGCAGTTTTCTGCATTACTGCTGGAGTTTGCTTAGGGAACGGATGTCAGAGATAATCTTACTTTTTTTCAAGACGGACAAATAAAAGGTAGATTACAATAAGAAAAATGACCTCAAATCCACAAACAGGTAATTTTCAACTTGTGTTCTTAAAAGTCCCAAACTACTTGTTATTAAATAACATAACCAAACAGCCTACAGGTGGTCGAATTAGAAAGTTGTCTCCATCAATATAAAGAGTTCGTGAGTCAGTATTTTATTACAATTGCGACAATATCGAACATAAAACGGAGTGTGCTCGTTCAAGCAATTTTAAAAGTTTCGAAAAGAGTTAGCACGGCATGGAGAATTCCATTTCAGTGAGCCATACACTTCCGAAGAGATATAATCAATAGAATGAGCTTTTTATCAAGAGTTAAAGTCTTGAACATGCAACCGTTCCCTCAAAACTTCCATAACATGCAGTACGTTCAGTTATCTGAAATGCTGAAACATTTATTGTAGATATAGGTATGAAATGTACATTCAATTCGATCAACTTTCCTAATTTATATCACGATCAACACATAGTACGTTGTCCACAGATATTTGGATTGTTTTTCTCATCCCATTATGTGGTGGATTGTCAGACCAGAGGGGCGAGTATTCAAACACTCGGCGGAATGCCTCGACGCGGGGGGAGGCACGCCCACTAACCCTCAATGATCGAATGGCGGACAACAGGGCCAACCGGATGAGTCATCGCTCGATCGGATCGGACCAACGGGCGAGACATGGCACGCAAAATAGGATGGACGACCAAATCGAAGGCTCGATTATTCCAACACTCGGGGGAATGTCTCAACACGGTCGTGGAGGCCAGCCAAAGCTCACAGTGTATGGATGGAGGACAACACGAGCGACCGGACGAGCCCTCGCTCAGCGGAATCGGACCAGGGGACGAAGATTGGCAGGCGGAAAAGCCCCGGATAGAAGGCGCCGATCACCCACATACACCACGCAGAAGTGCACATGACGTGTGAGTGGAAACCTCGGGGTGTTGTGGATCGGAACGCTGACTCATAAACGCGAGCGCGCGCGCACGTAGCATGTGAACTAGCTTGTTGGACAATAAAGATTGTGCTTTATTGGAAGCCTTTTCGCTACAATTAGTTTAAATAAACAACGAATTCAAGTTGTCGTATGCAAAAGTTACCAACCTGTTCAAGTCGATACTGATCCTTGGATGCACTAAGACTAGAAATGTCTCCGCTAAGCGAATGAACTCTTCTGACAAGATCACTTACGAAGCGGTCTGAAGCGTTTTTTTTAGCAAGATTTTATCAGATTATTTTACTTAAATCCAAAAAAGAGATACGAAACATATTACAACTCTGATGAAATACGTTTTATGGAATACTCTAATACCGTGTTAATCTGATTTGATTCACTCTGTATTGTGAGGTTTACTCATGTGTACGAGATTTTCACGTCTGTTGCACAATATATCTCGTTTTCATCTCTCGTAGTGACTAGGTTTGTGGGCGCACCCAAAACAGGAAGACTTCCTCTCATCACCCAACATCTCAATGATTTAAACTATTTATTCGACCCTCAAACGTGAGCACAAATTCTCGAGGCAAGTAACTGGGGAAATTCTCATCAGAAAGTGTGGTTTTTGAAAACGAAGTACAAATTTGCAGACATCATTACTGAAATCGGACAGGTTTACAATTCACACGTAAGCACTTCACACTCCCTGTCATTCTCATAAATTCATCAAGAGTGTAACGCGTAACTCAGGAGGTCCTGGTTTCCACTTTCAGTCTGAAAGAACATCGTGTGGAAGTGTCCACAGTGGCAGAATGTGATGCCCAACTTGTAACAACCGGTAGCACCTACTTCCAATCAAGCTCCAAGAGTAAATAAGCCGACTTCATTTTGTATATATAGTGATAGCAAAATTGATGGTGATCACGTAACTCAATTATGGGCTGTTGGACTTGAAGTTACACCAGTGGTTAAGATCAAGCTACCTTCATAATCTTCTAAACGAATGGTACGATTCTGGAACAGACTTCGATTTCTCTTCTTTGAGCTTATTTTCTGTTTTCATGCACTCCAACAATACTTTCTTTATCCCTCACCTTTTTTGGTCGATAAAAGAATACACCAACTGGAATTTCGCGACCAATCGCTCTACACATGGCAAATCTATTGGTAATCGATTTGAACATCTTTTGTCAGCACATCGGATGGTCGTTTCTGCATTTCTTGAATAAACGGGAGAGCTGTACACTAGTTATCTCTTTCGTCGTCAACTTCATAATTACTTGGATTGAAACATCCCACCTTGCTGTGGACAGGCGAAGGTGAGTAATCCGCCGACCGAAAAAAAGACCACATGGATTAAATGACACTGAGAAGGCGTTACACAGTCAAGCTCCTGACAAAATCTTGGTCGCGCCGATTTTTGGTTAAACAGGCCTAGGATCACACATGGTCCGATGCGATTACTTCACTTGGAATGACGAATAGCTCAATAGATACCTGAATGGCACCACAGCAGAATTCATTCACTGCGGATGGTCAATAATCTTAGCACTTTGTTGGCCGGCCCTCTCAGTATCTGTGACGTAAGTCATCTGAAAACTTGTGTCGTTTCAGTTACGGCGGTTCACACCGGAATGACGAATTCCTGTCGCTCACTGCCGAATAACCAGTGAAAAAATTGCAACTAAACACAAAGTGCAACCAGGTTGGGAACTGAAACTGGGCTACGATGAACACCAATCGATTCTCGGATGCCTATCCAAGTGTTTACAGTTTCATTTGCCATCTAACCATCTTAAATGGTTGAAAATTATTTATTTTGCTAGTAACTGTAGGAATTACGAGAAGACTGGTGGTTGTAGCAAATGGTTCTTCTAATGTAACACGTGTATACGCCAGAAAAATACGCGGATAAACTTCGGGAAAACTGCACTAGAATAGAACTCGAACTTTTGGCCTTGAGGTAAACAAGCGGGTAACCTGCTTCAAGAAGAACAATGCTTCTGTTCTCGCTGATTGCATTCAAGTCAGTTCAAATGATGGACAAACGGCACTTTATTCGGATAAAAAATCGTGGACTTCAGGGTGAAAAGTTTACTGGTATATATAGACCTCAAGTTGTCCTACAATTATTCTAGAAGCGAAGCGTTGGAGGACGAATACCAAAGATAGTAACCGGAGTTACTAAATAACCAATGAGCAATGTGGATCAAAGGTCAAGCAGGTGAAAAAATAGAAAAGTTTACAATGCAAATGTTCTGAGAATTTCCGTCCGTCCCTATTAACGAAAATTGTTTTTAACGGGAAAGGTGCTCCGAAGGGGAAATTGAATTACTTGACGTTAACGCAGACACAGCTGTTCTGCGGTTTCGAAGAGTTACCTGTTTTATAGAAGCAAACATTTACCAATGAACCAACTTAGGACTTGATATTGCTGTCGAACCACAGTAAAGATATCACTGGTTCTCGGATCCGGTTAGGTAACGCTAGTATGAAGATCATCACCAGAGTGGGCGGGAGTTACCCCATACACAGTAGTGCCCTTCTAATGAGAACTACGGGGCAAGAGATTAACTACTGTTTACCAATAACTGAAAAACTGGCTAAACACCGAACTAATCACGCAACTGTTGTCTTCTAACGCCATCTCGACGTGACATACACCTTGCGGTTTTGGTCTTTAGGGGGATAATAGCAAAATACCTCTAAAACATGTGCTTTATTACAAAACTAATTTTAGTATGTATACCTTGTACGTGTAAAAAAAAGTAGTCGATGATAATTGTCTAATGTTAGTTTTATCTATCAATTTCTGCACGTACTCCATTAGAATTTACAGAGAAGTTGATGTCACTTTCCAAACAAAAGCAATGCATAATTGGGCTTGTCGGTATCATGAGTAAAAGGTTGAGCAATATCTCTTTCCTAGGGCTTCTTCTGTAGTATGATTCAAATCAACCACTTAATGCTCATTTACGGCAACGTTAACCAGATCAATAACCCAGCTAAAACCTTGGAAAACAACGTCGAATATGGTATGCGCCTCTTTGTTTCTATCCTTCTGGAACTACTTATCCTACCCTGCTTATTGTACGGAAGCTAACCTGTTTATAGAACCACTCACGGATTGCACTGTTCCCATTGGCTCACCCACCCTGTGCATTCGCTAATGCATCCCCACGTACCAAAACGCCAACTGTTCACGTGAGCAATTGAGGTCACTTGATCAGCTGACTTTTATGCTCTCTAAGGTCATGCTACAAACTCTCATTCTCAAGGACCTTCTATACCTCTCAGTATGATAACAAACCAGAGGAGTGTGTGGACATTACTACACCGATGACCCGACCAAATGTGGCTGAATTGTTTATCTAGCGATTTATCTGAATTATGAATGCAACTAACATCATCCTATCTTCGTAAGCATTACTTATCCGTGGTATGTTGTGAACAACTTAGGAGTTCTGTGGGTTACATCAGGCCAGTCAAAACGAAGAGACAGTGTGGTCATCACTCTTCTGCCGGTCAGATTCCCAAGTTTTCCTTCCTACTTTTCTTCCTGATCTGTTCAATAAAATGACGCACTTACACTGCTTGAATACAGTGACCAAGTGATATACACAGTAAATCCAACTCAGCTTACCTGTCAGAATCCCCAGTTATGAATATGGGCTGTATACCAGCATCCACTAACCCGCCTGTTGGTGGAGTGATATTGGTTGACCTATGGTGGCAAGTGCAAATGCGTGCCGAGAGGGGTTGTTCGTTTGTTATAATGTAACTATTTAGAACTCAATTCATTATAATAAACAAAAAACCTGCAGCCTCCCAAATGGGTTTTTCCGAAGTCGATTAACCACCTGACCAGCCAAATACAGCTTATACCACAGTGTAGCTGAACTTGCTCCACCGCCTTGTGACCGCAGTCCAAAATCACATACATGGTTGGCCTCAGTCACGTGACTGCACACTCGTAGGCACGTGACCACTCTCATGCAGACTTGAGACCAGGTTACGCGGCCAGTCGAGCGACAGTAACAGCGACGGGGAGTACATCAATCCCGTGTTCCTAAATGATTAGGCCACTGAACTATTTCTATTCCTTTCTCTTCCTGGATGTACCGCGTTTACTTGCATAGGTGACCAGGCTTTTATTGTCATTAAATCCCTACAGCTTAGTGTCAGACGTTATTTCTTAACACAATGTTATACCATATTTTACTGCCTGCCCAATACACTTCCTTCTGACATTAGTGAATAGATCATAGACATCTGATATTCATATCAGCCCATATCAATTCGATGAAGTACACTCAATGCTAAGGCGACAGTTCGAGACTAAACAATACTCTCGTTAGAGAAACCTTCCCGTTATGACGGTTTTCTATAAAACACCGTTCTACTAACTCCCTATCTGGCTGTAGCTTTAAAATGCATAAATACTTAAGTGTTCACTGGATTATAACTCGTAGTACTGCTTGCTTAAGCGCTATATATTTGGCGGTTCGCTTATTTTCAATGTAATCGTCAATAAATTTTGCGATTACAAGTGCGAAAGGCCACCAGTACGTGGTGCTTCAGGTGAACTGACAGGATAGTTCTGTGTCGCGTGGATATTCCTCTTCGCCCTCACTAGCTTTTTACCTCTCCTGAATCAACTATACTAGCTTGTTCGTGGATGATGGCGGCCTAGTAGCAACATGGGCAAATGCTGATTGATCGTGATATTTTTGTCCATTTTCAAGAACTCTTCCGATGTGATGACGTCTAACTGGATGCATTGTCCCACAAACAGGGAATCCTTGTCATACTTATAATTGGATACGGCTGATATTGGAAATCCACTGTTTATGAAGCATTCCACAAAACATAAACGCAAGTAAAACATCTTCAGCGCGGGAAGAAGACATATACTGCGATATGTCAACATTTCGTTTATTCTCATCAATCGCAAACATAAAACAGGCGAGTTATAGATGACAGACAAACAGAGAGATAGACAGGGCATGGACACGCATACAGTCACACCACGTATTATGGCATCACCACCACAGCAACCCTATGGGTTATTACGACCATTTTTGTGCACATAGCGTCGGCTTGTGAGCTCCGATCAACACGGATTCACTAAAGGCCAGTAGTTTCGTGGTCTGATGGCGCAACAATATTTTGAATGATCTTTTCAGGTCAACCTGGTGACCTGTCATCATGAGATGTCTGGCGATCGATGATGTTGGGTTTCGAGAGACGGATCCACCGGTTTCAGATTTTTGTGTCATGAGTTGTTCCAACGAATTCGGGACGTGTTCTGCCACTCGTTGTGATAGCCGTTGGTCTGTTCTGCCTATGTAAACGTCGCCACAACTGCAAGAGAACTGATGGACAACGTGAGAAACAGAATGGTCAGACAGACTGCGTTCGCCATTGTGTAGAACGGGTCCTTTGGTGGTTTGAACCAGGCATAATTGGCAGCCTCATACGTATGGGATAGGGCACACTGAAATTTGTGCTTGATGTCGTTTGCCAGATGGTCGCCTTCAAATTGCACAAATAAAATTATATCTTTCTTTTGAACTGCTTATACTGGTTCAGTGTATTTGTTCAACATGTTGTGAATGTCTATGAACTTTTCAGGATATCCGTTTGCAAATAGCGTTTTTCTGAGCATTTCTTGTCCCATCTGCAGCTTATCAGGGGTTTTGATCAAATCCCGTTTGTCTGCTGTCGGGGCACCGCTTCATGTTGCTTTGTGATGGATCGATCGCTGAAATGTCCCGTCCTCACACCTAGTGATAAGTACATCTAGGAAAGCTTCTGACAACAGGTCAACAAGTTGACCTAAATAGGTCATTCAAAATATTGTTGCGCCATCAGACCACGAAACTACTGGCCTTTAGTGAAGCCGTGTTGATCAGAGCTCACAAGCCGACGCTATGTGCACAAAAATGGTCGTAATAACCCATAGGGTTGCTGCGGTGGTGATGCCATAATACGTGGTGTGACTGTATGCGTGTCCATGCCCTGTCTATCTCTCTGTTTGTCTGTCATCTATAACTCGCCTGTTTTATGTTTGCGATTGATGAGAATAAACGAAATGTTGACATATCGCAGTATATGTCTTCTTTCTGCACTGATGAAGTTATTAATGGAAACCAGTGAATGAAGTAAAAGTTCATTGATGTGGGTTGTTAACATTCGAGCTATTTCTGTCAATAACATGTTCAAAGCCGTTGATTAATTATAACGAGTGCATACTAGCAACAACAGTAATAAAAAAGGAAGTAGGTAGAGTTACTTCCATGACGCTGATATTGATCGTATAGGTACTTTTGAACACAGAGACTGGCTCAGTGCTGTTTGAGCAGCACAACCTATGTGACTGCCACTAGCTCAGTGTTTTGATGTGCATTTTCACTAGACCATCTGAATGATTGTGTATAATACTCGAGGATGTTAGGTTCTTGGTCATTAAATGTGTTAGTAACAGGTAGATAAAACTGCTTGATAATCAAGCACCAAACATGAAGACTATGACTGTTCCATAGAGTAAAATGGATGGGTTGGGTACACTGTGATCACTCAAATCGCTGGTCAGGACCGTTGCTAAAGACAGCAACTCGCTACAGTTGGTGGTTTGCCTGCCTACAGAACATATCTCAGTAGTCTTGTTTTTGTACGATTGTTGTTTGTACGATTGTTGTCTTGTTTTCCTGTTCAGGAATATTCCACGTCACTATTGTGGTGAGAAGAAGCTAAAACCACAGTACCTTTCGGTCAGACTTATGACAGTTATGGATGGATAAAACAGTATGTCTCTTTAACATTGTGTTCCATCATCTGTTGCCGTAAATTCCAGTCCGCCGTGTCAATATGTATGTCACTGCAGCTGTGGGTGAGTAGAAAAATAGCTCGAGAAGTCTGCACGAAATCGTGATGATCAACCGCGGTTACAATTCACCATTTGGTATGCACAATTTTGCGTCTATTTTAACAACGTCTACCTATAAATCTCTGACAAATAAAGGAACATTCACTTTTTTGGGCAATTTCAATGGGTATTTTGGCTAGGTGTTGTTTGCAGTGAATTTACAGAAATTTTCCTAGAACCAATGATCAACAGAAAGATCTTCCTCTTTATGGAGGCTATCATCAATGCATGTTCACCTAGTTCTGTGAGAAAGAGATCAGGCCAAGACTCGCTTTTATGGCACCAGAACAAACGATAAGAAAACTGGGAGTTACTGGTCATTCCATGTTACCTTGTTTAAACACGCGCCATTCTGATGTTGTCTGAACAAAAAGCGTAAAACACCGGGCTATTTGTTATATGAAAATTAAACAGTTGAGTAGGAAGCGTGCAAAAGATTACAAATTCGGTCGAAATGAATCACCTCAGTAAAACGTGAAATGGTGTGAGAATAGCAGTGGTTGATAGTACTACGCTAGCTTGAATAACACACTTGATTTGCAGTAATTCCTAGTCAATCGTGGGTCAACCAGTTGTCCAAAGCTATACCATGAGTGTGGTCGTAATCAACATGACCAAAGTTAAACTTCTTATATACAGTGTACAAAAAATCAGGTTCCTAAGGTACACGATGGAAAAACACTGATGTATTCTAGTCGGAAATAAAAACGTATAAAAATCGACGGTCTCATGCAGAAACGCTTTTATCAAAAAAGAGCCGACGTTAGGATAGTTTATTCTGATGCAACGCACCAACATGTTCTCAAAAGCTGTAGCCAGTTCAAATAACCTTATATACAACGGAAGGTAAGATCCTCAAGAGTGTGACTTAAAATATTTATAAACTATCTGGATAGCTTATGGTGTTTCTCGATGTTAACGGATATAATAAGCCTCAATCGAGCACAAGTGTGTAATTTTGGCGAGCCACCCTTTTGTTTTATGCGCTTTCATGGTCAATAATAGCCCTATACCAGCAATGTGTGTAGAAAGTCATGACTGAACTTAAATCCTACTTACTTACTTGTTCGCTTGCTGAATTTCAAGTGTGGTTGTCAACTAACAAGCTTGTTGACCATTTTACCCACAGAAAATTGCCGGACTATTATGGTGTTTACACAATTTTCTGACACATTTGCAGTGAGGTTTATATTGGCAGGACGGATTGGAATTTATGACAACGAATGGCGGAACATCGCCCTAGATGGTTTTCGCCCCCGATGACTTACCAGACACTAGCAACCCAGTGACCAAATAGGAACCTGGTGTCCTCGATCGTTATATCCATCACAGATGCTATCACTTGGTTGGCTTAGGGGAATCACCTACCGAGATGTTATGCCGTTAAAACCTGAAGCTGCTAACATTTACAGGACCTGTGCTGATTAAGTAGAGTTTAACAGTTTACTGTGCTACGGAAATTAGCAAAATTGTGGTGACCCTGACTTGGTTTTCACGAGAACAGGATGTTTGACAAAAATGGTTTCGATCATTCTTCTTCAGATAAATACTATTGCAAATGCCATCAATAGCGTTTACCCTGTTCTCTATCAGAAAGGGCCTACTCACCTAAGTAAACCTCCTTCATCTTAACCTATTATGAATTGATCAAGAGTTAGGACCTTTTAGAGATCACACCCGATAACATCATGAACTACAGGGTTAGCCTCAATTGGGTTCGAGCCCCTTCCTAAAGAGATCAAAACCTTTGTCATATTTCCACCACCTTACGTGTAATCGGTAAGAACGTGGTGCTTTGGCTTCAATTTACTTACGCGGGCCTTCGTAATTTCTGTTTACGCATTGATCGATAAGGTTTGAGTAAAGAACACAGTAAAAGAAACCATGCCAAATAAATCATTCTATTATTGTACCTACGTTTATTTGTGATCAACGATACTAGGAACCTGTTAGAATTAGTGTATAAGAATTAGTACTGACCGCATGGTATACAAAAAGAGAGGTACAATTGTAGCGAAAAGTCGTCCAATAAAGCACAATCTTTATTGTCCAACTCGCTAGTTATCATGCCACACGAGCGCTCGCGATTTTGAATCACAATTCCAGTCCACAACACCCCCTGGTCTCCGCTCTCACGTCGTGTGCACTTCTACCAGGTTTAGGTGTGTGATTGGCGCTTTCTACCCGGGGGTTTTCTGCCTGCTATTCT
>JTDE01000867.1:74784-91215 GCA_014338405.1 Paragonimus skrjabini miyazakii
TTCTACCATGTTGGTTGTGGGAGCAGGTGCCACAGATTTTACAAATGGACAATTGTATTATAACTTACCAGCGGCTTCATTACTTATGAATTCGGTGAGACCTCTATCAACATCGGTGTGCTGACATTAGACAGAGAGATTAGCAGGTTCGGCTATTTTCGATTGCCAAACGAATATCAGACATTTAACTCTAAATTTCTCACCACAGACTGTCTCGACTTTTTCTCGTGTAATGTGAACAGGAAAATACCCGAAGCTGGTGAAAGTCGATTACAGTCATTGAAATAGAAAAACAAACGTTCTTGAACATTATGACTTTTCTAGTTTAAGACGACTTGATGTCACTTTCGTGCGTCTGGATGTCCTTTGGTGATGTCCTAGGTAACTGGACTCAGACGAGCTAACTTAGTTTACTCTCTGCACCTGTTGGGACCGCGTCATCTCACTTTGTAAGTTCTAGCCAATCCCTTTTTCCATCCTACTCGTGTGCATATTGGTTATGCGATCCTGTTCACCATCGAAACCCACCCAACCCCGTTGGGAAATCCTAAACTGACATCGAGGCTTACGAAAGTGATATTGAGACATTTTAATCTGAAAAAGTTATAGGACAATAATAAAGGGAAAAGTAACAATCTAACGCGTTATCAAATAAAGCTCCACCTCAGTTCGCATACAGACAGTATCTCGTTTATGTTTTTTGGACCATCATCAATTATGTGTGCCGTATCGGGTAAATCACTAATGACTACTGGATCCCCTATAATGCACGTGTGATGGAAGACAGGATAGTTATAATACTAAAGAGCAGCAGCTTGAAATGCAGATGTTCAAACTACGAATGTCTACTTATTAACATTGAGACAGTAGTGCAAAAGGAAATAAATCAGACGACTTGCAAAATGTTGTGCTCGGCTCCAACGGTTCCTCAGTGAAGTTTCTAGCTGATGCAGTAAGCGAGCAGGTTGTGAAATTTTGTTGCGTGTGTAAATGGCAACAGTAATATTCCGTAGCTCTCGATCTATGGTGGGCACAAGAACGTCACTTTTGTGAAAAGCAACTACTGTGGATTCATACTTATTCATACTGTCTTCGTTCATACACTTTTTTCATTAGGTACTCCAGGTGTGAAAATTTGACCTCTTCTGTTCCTAAGCAGTAAGCCGTTAAAGCCAAATTCTTTTACAAACACGAATACGAATGAATTGTTCGTCTCTTCAGATTGTGTAAACCGACTCCGAAAATTGTGATATGTGAACGCTTGTTACTTACCGAGAACCCGCTCGGCACAAGTGTTCTTTTCATGACAGTGGTCTTACTTATGAGACTAATGAGTGTATTTTGTGACCAGACATTGCAAATAGAAAGTTAACATATGGCATATAATCAAAATTGAGCCCTTGCTTGCATAACTTCAATAGCTGGCAAACATTTTGTGAGTAAGTTGACTGCAGATAGGATACGCATATATGTTCACAACTGTCATATTGACAATGTTTCCCACACAACCATAAATAATGTCCCAGACATACAACAAAAGTACAGTCTTAATTTATCGTCGATGGTGTTTGACCGACGTTTTTTTGTTATGGAATATCATAACATCCAGGTATGCTTTTTGGAGACTGTCGCTTGTGAGGAATTCCGTGCCGGGCAAACCAAGACATTCAAAATCAAAATCTCGACTTAAACTCGATGAAGTGTGTACAATCCAAACTGCTCGTCACAAAAACTGGTGACCCACTAATTGTGTGGTTGACCCACTCAAGTTCAAAACGTTGTAATGTCTCACAGCGGTGTTCTAAGTGATCACCTGCAGTTCTTCAATTACGGTTTTAGGCTCAATGAATTTGTGTAATTGTATTCATTTGAAGAATTGTTGAAACCAGTTGTTCCACATTGTAGCCTTCCATGACTTGCTGTGGCTTTTCACGAGAAATAATCTTGTTGAGTTCGTTTCTCTTGTTGAGGCTTATCAGTAGTGCATATCAATGCCAAGTTCGGGGATCGAATCCCAGTCATGGGGTCTATGCGAGATCAGTGATGCAGTGGTTAACACAGCTGCCTCGTGGACTGAGAAGTTTATTTGACTCCGATAGCTGAATGATGTTAACTTCACATTAATCAAACTCCATTTCATATAACAATAACATATTTTTAGTGGTGTGCCCAGTCACATGACACGACCACGGTGCATACAATCTAGTCATTTTTAGTAGAATTATACGGCAATGGAATCTGAAAACCAACGGACAACCCGATTGGCTGCTCAACAGAACTAACCACTAACCGTCGAGTGACGATACT
Source organism: Paragonimus skrjabini miyazakii (assembly GCA_014338405.1). Taxonomy (NCBI): domain Eukaryota; kingdom Metazoa; phylum Platyhelminthes; class Trematoda; order Plagiorchiida; family Troglotrematidae; genus Paragonimus; species Paragonimus skrjabini miyazakii. The sequence goes on from JTDE01000867.1 coordinate 77,092, forward strand.
ATTGTTGTATAACAGGCAGCCTCCTTTGTGAGTAGCATAGTGTGTACACTAGGGAACCAAAGGTCGAACCTTAACGCCAAGAAGATGATGGACAAGAAGCGACTATCGGAATAGTGTGTACGCATTATGGGAAAGGACCACCAGGACGAATGGCAACGTACTGCTACCCAGTGTGTGTGAATGCACGTCAGCCGTGCAAATGAGTGTATGTGTTCTTGGTCCTATGTTTTAACATAACCTGTACGAGAGTTCGTGCAATAAACGACTTTGCAGGCCAAGTGACATTTGCGGTCACAACAGTACGATGAGTGGTCAAATCTGAGGTGCGATTATTCGGATATTCACTGATATATCTCAACGCGACGGCAAGATATGTCCAAGACGCCACACAGAGTGGAGTGCGGACGACACAGGAGACCGGACGAGCTATCGCTCAACGAAATTGGACCAATGGACGAGGAATGGCAAACGAAAAACCCACGACAGAAGGCGTCAAGTCATACACACAAACGAGGTAGATGTGTGCACGTCGTGTGAGTGGAGACCGCTGCTGTGTTGTGAACTGGACTTCCGGTCCCTAAACGCGACAGCATGCGAAGCGTGGGAACGTGCGAGTCGGACAATAAAGATAGTGTTTTATTGATCGATTTCGCGCCGCAACTGGATTTATCTGACGTCGATAAGCCCAACATTATCACCAAGGCATTTGAGTCTAATCCTGAATCACCCTAGTGATCATCGTTTTAACTCGGTCAGATCAACATGTCATCTTTGACTGTTTTTCATCTCCTATGGTGAGCGCAAGCCCGATATTTTCCTACTTCACCCGTTTATGGAAATTCTGCACTTACTCCAACTTGTGGCAAAATCGACCAATCTGATGGGATGTTAGACAAGTCTGAATGCGTTTGTGCCCTAAAGTGGAACTGTAATGAACGAACGATGCTGAATAAAAGTACATTTAGGCGTGATAAAAACACAACAACCCATTGTTCAAGTTGGTACTTGATTATAGTGTGAAATTGAAGTGATTGACCTCATTGACCACCCGTCCCCTAGTTACCTTAACAATATTCGTTTGCTCTGTATTTCTCTTATCAATTAGTTGCGATTCTATTTTTGAAAATCTTTCCTACTTTGCACATACGATTTGGGTACTTAAATATGTCTTACGCTTGCAGTCACCGGTTATTGCCTGATAATCGATTAGCCGATTACTCGACCGGTTGAGTGAAAGTCCCTACTATTTTTTCCTTACAGATTTTATTAGTTCAGAAATTGTGAGCCGTGTCTACTTGTTTAATCGACTGACATCCTCATGAATGGATGGCGCACACCTATAATGACCCCTGTCGAGGTAATGAAACATCATTATAATGGGCAAAATTGCTTGCTGTTATCAAAGTGCGGTCAAAACACAAACGCGCACACATGGCTTTGACTTGAGAGTTTGAAACTCACATTTCGTCTCCAAATGCTTTTAGTACCCTACACAATTATGTTCGGAATTTTGTAAAGTTTGACACAGACCACCGGTGTTCCACTTACTCTCTTACAGTTCTTCAAATACTGTTGCCACACTACATTATAATGTATGTAGACAACCTTGACTTGTCACCATTCCAAACAAATTAACTGACCAGGATATTACAAATAAATATTAGCAATGGGTTGACTAATACCTAGGGTCTACAATCATCAACATAGGGCAGAACTGATGGGATTTGAATTCGAACTTGGTCATAACGTCGTAACTTTATGGACTGCCAAAAAGTAATTATTCCTTAATGTACCGAGAAGACAAGCGTTATTAATAACAAGACATTTGTTAACAAGTGACACAACTGTATGTATCACTCACGTGCCGATTTGTCAGTATACGTTCAGTAACGAGAACTAGGGATAGGACAGTCACTTTCATAGACTGTGGCTAATATGCACAAGACATTGAGAACACTACTTGATTCCAGTTCGCCGCAACTTCATATCACGGATGAACCATTCACAACTCAACTAACTTTGATAATCATCGGCTAATGACATCATTACCCCAGCAAAGGGGATACGAACGAACACCCACATAATATGTGAGTGCGCCAAATCAACAGCAAACAGAAGTACAACCAAGTAGTATAAAGAGGTAGATGCACGGATGTTTAAACTTCAAAGTGACTATACAACGGACAATATTTATTGATGAACCTATGCTCCAAACTACCAGTAGCCGTACTGTATAGCTGTGAATTACGGTCTGTTTACAGAGGCTGGTTTACAAATTGCTCAAAGACTATCCAAGAGGCCATTCTATTAAGTTCATTTTGAGTAAAACGTTCGGAATTCCAGTGGTCCGGCAAGCTATGCCTTGAAACCGATTTTATGAGATCGACAAGCACTTCCGTTCTGACAAACAGTTCATTTGCAGCAGAAGAAAGCACAATAATCGGCTCACGCAGATACGAAGTAGTTTCGAGGGATTTACTAAACACAGTTGAACTGATTATAATCTTGACTTCCTCTTCATGATCAATGAACAAGCAGTGTCATTGGGAAACATGATGTGACTAATCACATTTGTGTTGAACAGGCAAGACAGATACAGCATTTTGGTGAAAAATGGAACGAAATAAACGTACAACATGTTGTCCTGTTTATGAGCACAAGATCAGAACCTATGAAACAATGAGCCCTTGACAATAGAATAAATACTCCATAAAAACCATAACATTAAGGTTGATATTTTTTCCCCAGTCCAACTTTGGCAGGTGGAAATCGTCCCTCACGATGAATTCATCTAAGTTGGTGGAACAATAATAGCTCTTTCCCAAACTCCGCAAACAATTGCAGCTGCAGTCGAGTTCGAAGTTAAGTTTTATGTATTTGAACATTAAAAAAAATATTTCAACCTGTTTGTTTTAACTCATGAAAATTATAGGTTAGCCAATCCAAGCTGTGTATTGTTCATTTGTAGATGTTATCGCTCATCTCCAACATCTGTGTATGAGCTTGTCAGTGGTTTCACACGATCACAGTGTTTGTAGACCGATTTGCAACTGTTTAAACGTTTGATATTGAATCGTTGATGAGAGAAACTTCTATATGTAGCATGGATTCAATAAGTTCCCTCTGGTTGTTTTAGTGTTGAGGCGATTATTGTCAGCAACAAGTTTATCTAAGAAGCGCATAATTTTGCGTAAACACGCAACAGGACAGTAACTTTAGTTACACGTTAAGATATAATGAAGGTGACCCAGAGACAAATAGTGTAAAATATGCCTTATTTTGTTGTAATTTCTTAAAAATGTCCAATGTCACAAAGCAAATCACAAGGTAACAAATGAGGACCCCGTTTTTAGTATCTTCAAATCAAGCTACTTTATTTTAAAAAAAAACCGTGTGAACGAACTAGTGTTAACAAGTAATGCTGGTCAGGAAGATGTTCATGTCAGGGAGTGTTACTGTTATTTGGGTCATGTTTAGCGCTGTTCCTGTATACCTGAGTGACTAATCAGTGGTTATAACAGTGGCAGTGCCTAAACGCATCGTTTTTGTACTCACACTGTATCCGTTTTCCAGTAATAGGTAGTTTGAAATGAAATGCTGGAGAGCTAGTACTAGCCTCGGACAGTTCCAGTCCTCCGACAACCTGCGGATAACGTTGTGGCGTGTGTTGTCTGCTCGTCAAGTGACCAGCACGTATAACTTAAGATGACGATGATAAATGAGAAAGAACAGCCCAAAAACGATGGATCCAAGCCATTGAGTTGAGAATGTCTCACCCAGCAAATCGTTGGTACGAATAGTAAAAATGTAATAGGATTGACAGTTATTTTAATTGTGATGGCTTAGAGTAGCAACACCTGCGGACTATGCACAACCTCCCAAGTAGTAGAAAGTCGATGAACTAAGAGCGTGGTGACTCATTCAAATCATCTTTCCCCTTCACTGTTGAGTTCTTCACTAGAACGGTAACTTGATATCAGTCCCATTATTGTGATTTACTAAGACTGAAAGGGCGCAAAAATTCCCTGGCCTAATTCACCAGACCGAGGTGTATGTCAGCTTGTCAACCTCCCCTATCACCTGACATGGCGCATGCCAGTGGCCGCCTAATCCAGCCCAAGGTGGCCTACATCATCCGGTACACTCTGCTACGTATGTGAGTGGGCCTCTATCTGCAGGTTTCTCAAGATGAGATGCGAGGGCCCATTCTAATTGGTGTTTGAAGTGAGTCGGGTTGGCGAACTTGGACCACACACAACTGAAGAAGGGTTATGTACATCGACATAGGGGGGATGATGTGTCTCGGGAGGCATACGTCTTTTCTACTAACAGTTATTTCAAGCTGACCAATTCTGTAGAAACATTGAAAACTATCATAAACATCAAAACGGGCTATCCACGAACATTTACTTTTTTTTACAAGTCACATACAAAAGGGTTTGTCAAGATTGGGTGATTAGTAACAGGTAATAGGTGATTTGGTTACTGTAAATTAAGCATCAAACACATTTGAACACAGCCTTTGTATTCGCGTAGACTTTTAGCCAGCGAATGTCGAAGAAAAGCACTAGGATCGGGTTTCGCTCTTGTTAGAACTCGCTGGTGTGGAGTGCATATCCATGCTGCGACCGAGATTTGGACTTCAGCTCACGTCCCAGTGAGGCAGTCACGTTTGCGAGTGACTTTGTCTCACTCACTAATGAATGAGACTGAGGGTCTAGACAATAAAATGAACTGAGATTGGTCAACGTTTTCGCTTCACATCGAATAGCAAATAAGCCTTGCACTTTTTGAATACGTATTGAGTAACCGTAGCAGATTTTGATCGCCTGCGACGTTGGCACTTTTGTGTGACTCACGGATTGACCGTGCAGGCTAGACTGAATATAGAGGGCAGGTTCGACGATTGATCAGTTACACTATTTGTCCATATTTCGTGTTTGGTTTTTGATTTAGGGTTCGACAGTAAAACGTTGCCTTCGATTTTTGTCTCACCAGTTATCACACGAGCATCAACGGAAGCCAATTCCTTACGTTTGTTTAACAAGTCGGTTCCCCAGTGGACATACCGGACGGTTGTGAAAAGTGTAGAGTCAAAGCGTCTGCTTTTGTCACTGTCCCCTAGTAATGTCACCGCCGCTGGGGAATGGCTAATCGGATAACCCTACAAGCGTTCGCCAACTTACGATATCTGCGCCGCCGCACGGCTTTAGTCTTTCAGTGAAGGGCCAAGAGTACAGCGTCACCGTACGAGCGGTATTACTGTACAGCTGCAAAACCGGGCTCATTTGCGTGGAGGATATTCACAAAGTGTCCGTTTTTGACTATAATTGTTTGGGAAGCACAGGTGGCGTGTGGTTGGAACATTGTATCAGCAGTGATGGGGTCCACCGACGCGTCTTAGGGACGGGAGGACTCTGTCAACCCATGGGAATAACGATCTCGTCTCACAGGCTTCGTCGGTCTGGCCATATCTTACGAATACCAACTCCTCACAAGTCACGAGTGGTAGGTTATGCAGGAAACGGCAGTCCGCTAGACAGTGTATGGCTTGGGTTCGGGGCATGGAGGTACCGACGTTGAAGTTTGTTTCAGAAGGACGTTCCCAGCTGACGTCTACCCGACAATAAACGCCCTTAGTTGACGATGTTGTCTGATATTGTGATGTATGACCGAATATGAGGTGCGATTATTCGGATATTCGCTGATATATCTCAACGCGACGGTAAGATATGTCCAAGATGCCACACAGAGTGGAGTGCGGACGACACAGGAGACCGGACGAGCTATCGCTCAACGAAATTGGACTAATGGACAAGGAATGACGGACAAAAAAACCCACGACAGAAGGCGTCAAGTCATTCCCACAAACGAGGTAGATGTGTGCACGTCGTGTGAGTGGAGATCGCTGCTGTGTTGTGTACTGGACATCCAACCTCTAAACGCGACAGCGTGCGTAGCGTGGGAACGTGCGAGTCAGACAACAAAGATCGTACTTTACTGAGTGATTATGTGTTACCATATAATTAGGAATAGACATAAACGGTGCGCGTACTGTTAATCTTTGTTTAGCAATGGTATATTGCACGATTTTTGTTCGAATCGATTTCGCTGCATCTTATCAAGCACGTCCGCAGAAATAAAAATGACGAAATATTGTTACTTATGGAGTGTCCTGTCCACGAATGGAGAGAAAAATTCGAGTACTATCAAGGTAGTGCTAATTTAATAAACAATCCCTTTTGCACATATAATGGCGGCTTCAGTTGTTTGACAGCAACTGCCTCAATAAAGTGGAGTGAGTGTTTAATCCGGTGCTTGAAGATGACTGAGAATGCCGATGGATAGCCAATGTTGCGATTTGTCTTGAGCATATGATACGTAATGGGCGTCTTGTGTGGATGATCTTTGGCTCATTCACACAATTTCCAACGCGTTGACTGAAACGGTTGCACACCTACTTAGACAAATGCTCTGCGATCCTGACTTGCAGCTGCCTCTCAGTCACTCCTATGTAAGTGGAACGACACCCACACTCACACACATTGTGAGATGATGGGGATGAGGGGTAGGCGGCCTTTGATGGTGGATGTTGGCATTGTAGTAGTGTCAAAACTGAGAACTAATTTAGCCGCGTAGAAAACTCGACTAAAAGCGGGAACTAATCGTTGTTTTTCAAGAGGAAACAGACATCGTCGTCCTTGAAAAGAGGTCTAATGAATACAGCTTTTCGTCCAGCTCCAAGAACTGGTTGGCTCCTGACCTGTGGTTTGATGAATCGTCCTATAAACTACTGTGGACAATCGTTTGGTTTTAATGTCTTCAAAATAACGGTTTTCTTCGTCGATTGCGCCATCTATGCAAATTTTCACAATTCGATCGAATACAGTTCTTGTTAAATCCCGTTTGTGCTTAACTGAGACAAAATTGCAGTAGCTCAAGCACTGCCCTGTCCAGGTAAATCTTCGGTAGACCGAGCGTCTTACGGTGCCGTCAGATCTGCGTTGGGTCAGTACATATAGAAACAGCAGACAGTAATCCTGTTCTAACTTCATCGTTAATCGGAGATTCTCGTGACTGAACGTCAGTTCTTTCATCAGCGTATCAATCTGCTATTTGCTGTCGGCAATCATAACAATGTCGTTCACGTACCCTCAATAAACCGCGCTCGTCCTGATATGTTGGTTCACTTTATTTTCAATATGGGCAACAAAAACGTTCGCAAGGAATGGATCTAGAGGGATTCCCATAACCACTCGATCGATCTGAAGCTATATTCCGTTAGAACTTGTGTCATCACACAAAAATTGCGCAGTTTCATTTACGGGCAAATTAGGGAACAGTGATTCAATATCCAACGAGGCCATCACCTTTTCGCTAACTTTCGATAAAAGGTCAACTATTTGGAAGCCGTTTTTAGAGCATGTTTGGCTAGTGACCGTTGCACTGATCCTAGCGTTCTAACAAGCCATTTCGCAAGTTTGTGCTGGAGTTAGTTGCACACCGACAAAATTGGCCTGAGTGGAATATCCGGTTTGTGAATTTTTGATAGGCCATAAAGTTGAAGCGTTTGAGAACCAATCGGTTTGAGAATTTTAAAAGTTGTTTTACCAATCAGGTTAGCTTTAAGTAGTGCAGTGAAGTTGAGCGATCGTAACATACTACTCATACCACGGCCATTCAGTAGTAGGACCGGAGCATATATTTTGACATCGTACAAGCAGCAGGAAAAATGCAGGAAGGAAAATCAGAGTGTAGCATCGCTCACAGTGGTCCCTGCTACTTAATGGAACTGAGCATTGACGTCTGCGGCAACCGAAAAGGTCTGGGGCCGAATACCGCGTGCAAATAAGTGGTTTTGTTTCAGGTCTTATTGAAATGCTTAACCCATGTGTTGGTTTGTCGAATAAACAACCCTTGTACCATCCGCGTTCTTGGATCACAACAGTAGTACCTTTAAGGCCGTCGCTATTCGTTTCTCCAGTACTATTGATTTGTCGAATTTGGCTTCTTCTGTGAATGTTGTCAAATTTTTCAGAAAGAGTTCCATCCGCTTTAAGCAGTCATCACGGTCCATACGGACAACTCCAGAGTCTGTCAAAGTACAGTGTCATCAGGTTTTTGTTTGATTTCAATTCAGTAAGCCGTTGAATGTGTTCCACAATAAACCACTTTGTTCATTTAGAGTAACTCTGAATTGGCATTCGAGATTGACCAGTTTCGCTTTCAACCATTACTCAGCTTTTGAAAAAGTAGGTTGTAAACCCGAGAATTGATCAAAGTAGGTTTCAAATTTTGTTTGGGTTGCAACTGCATTGATCCCTTTTGGTCTTATACAGTATTTGAGACTAAGGGATAGGGTTTCTAGTTGAAGTCTATTAAGTTTAATAGATGACATACTCCGAAGGGTCAGACGGAAATTCTGATTTACAGGCATCGCTCGTTAGATAATTATTCGATCCTCATTGTGTTAACTTCTTCGTCCTCCGCACGGTGTCCCTACAGAAGACGGTGAATTTAATACGAACATGGACTACCGTCGTCAAATTCGGGATGATCGCATGCGTGGATCGCTGAGTCAAGGTGACATTTAGCTAATCAGCTTGACTCGTTTTCGCAAGGTTTTTGTGAAAATTAACAGGATGGTGGTTGTTCTGCATACAGTCCTTCACAAAGTCCGCAATTTTGCACCTCAGTGTGACCAGATCATCCGGTCGCCTGACCAACTATTTGGGGAGGCGACATTTAAAATAACTGAAACAAGCTGCAGAACATTTGGCAATGCTCGTGGATTTCTCCATGCCTGGGCAGGACACTCTCCTATGTACTGGATAAGATGCAGCGAAATCACTTCGAACAAAGATTGTGCAATACACAACAATTGGCTTGTTTTTTTTCCAAGTTCGTTTCTGGGAAAGCTCGTTTCATTCTCTATTTAATCCGATCGAAAACACCCATTAAAGTTACGAGAACAAGGTACAAAACAAGACTCGTTTTCTGTATCTAGTCATCAGGCTAATTACAACACAATAAACATGGGGACAGCAACTAGGGTGAATCAGAAAAGCGATCAATAGAGGTTGTGGACGGGGTCTTTGCTATCAGTTACGCAATCACTGTTTCATATAATGAGTTTGATTGACTGTAGGCCAGGGGAGATTGTGTCCGTATGATCTACTGAGACCAGACGTCACGGATGCGTAATCGGATATTAATGGCCTCGCAACAGTCAACACTCGGAATCGCATCATTTCGATCGATTTCCTGACACTCGGTAGACAATCTGAAAGTCAGTGAGGAATAGTTTGGCAGATGTGATAAGATTAGAAGAGACCCATTTGCGAAAACTCTGGACTCCGGCTGGATTCAAACCAGTGACAGAAACAACATGCCCAAACGCAACGAATGCTCTACCAACTGAGCTCCTTAATACGCTGACATCGGAAAAAAGTATTTGGCAGTTGTTGTCTGACACTTCATTGAACTTAATCGTGTGATAGGCTGCCATAACTTTGTTCATGTTAGGATTCTCACTGATGGCGCGCCGGTGCAGTATTTTTCTCTTTGTGCATCTTTCTCCTACTTTACTTCGCACAGTCCTTTTATTTTCTAGTCATATGTTGTGGCACGTTGCTGTTTCATGTGGTCTTTACCATGTGATATGTATATATATATACATATATATATATATATATATATAACATTCGATGTTCACCTTTTACACAAAATCACATATATATTGAATACACAGTCATCTTCTTATACAACACTGTATCATCTAAGTTGGCCAGTAATCGCGCAATAACTTCTAACCTGACCAAGATGTTGAATACCCCCTATTAACAGAACATTGTCTGTCTTATTGAAACGGAGGTTAAACTGAGCACAACTCGTACGAGGTCGTGATAAAACCCTCGGAAGTGATGATCCCATTAGGCCAAGTCAGGAAACTGACGGACTGCACGCTGGTCTCGCGAGCAACATAACGCCCAGGACTGAATCGGACTCTGGATGCAAAAATGCGTTGATACGGAACTCCAGTAATTCCATGAATCTCCAATCTGGTACTAATGTTCCAGTTCGGACGGCCGCATAGTGACCTGCCAGCCAGTAACAGGTTGTTACGTCCAACTAGCTTCGTCAGTGTCACCTCGCATAAATTGAGCTGGTCGCCTGAGTAAAGCAACTGTTAACCAGCACGTATTGCTTGAGACTCCGGATTCACGGAAACTCAGATGAATGTTAACAAACTGTGTGTTGATTGGGTCGCACACTTTGTGTATCAGCTGAGAGAGACCGAACGTTACTACTTGAGATAACGAACGAGGATAAACAGGAGCTCGTCAACGAAGCGACCATGAACTGTGCTGACCCTAAATGTTCTGCTGAATAAGGATGGATAGAAGCTTTTTGATATGTTCAGCTTCCTACCCATCCAGATCACCGACCACAACTATTACCGGTTGTGGTAGTAGAAAGTGCTAGCACGAATTCCATTACTAAAGTACAAGTAATGAAATTTTATTGGACAGCATTTGGCAGATAATTTTTCACTTAGAAAAATAATCATCGCTGTTACGCCGACAGCGTTTTAAGCCACATTATCATCGAGCTACACTTAATTAAGTACTTTTTGATCATTCGGAAAACCACAAAGAGCCTGGCTAGCATATCTAATCTAGCTTCGACTGAGCATTAGTATACTTAACATTATCGGCATATGTGCTGTAAAGTATTGCGCTTAGAAAGTGCAAACGACATACCAAACCTACAAAATGAAGCTTTTAACAGGTGCTCTGGGGTATACCTAAAGCACTAGAGAATAACAATATTGCACACGTACTCTGAGCCTCTCTAAGGCGCTTATTGCACTCTTCGCGGCTCATAACATTCGCAGGAAATTTACAGGTTAGAGTGAGCTTATGCATACTTGAATTTGTGCTGAACCGCTCGGACAGAAAAGATAAATCGGAAGGTTGCTTCAAATTCAAAAGGTCAGAAACTGGGACTGCGAACGAGGAAGCTACAAAGTAATAAGCGGAACAGAAACCCAGTTACTGCCTATCAAGCATACATCAATCGTACTGAAACATACAGCAGATAACAGCTGGCTAGCATCAACAACGAGAGTACTTTCATTCTACCGCAAAAACTCGGATGATCAAATTATTCGAACACTACGTTCAATATCCCGAATATGTACAACAAGTCTGCACTTAAGCTTAACGTACGTATCAACTTAACGTACTTACTTGCAGACCAACATAAACAAACGCAGTTACGACAGACTCTGGTAAGTTGTTCGAGAATAAGCACACCGGGTCGCCAGACGGGTGTTCTCTGCAAGCCAAACAGCCCATTTGATGTTGTAGTTTTAGCGCGTTATCCTTGAAATGGTTATTTTTGCTGAGCACAAATATTTTTCTTAGGGGATGTTGGGGCTAATGGAGGACCCTATATACTAAAAGCAAACCTCTTCTGACACGCCAGTGGACTATTCAGGATCACTCCAGTTTGCTCAACCTCTCTGGGTAAGATAGAGGATATAGTATTGCAACCCATTTTGTAGCCGTATACTGCACTTTCTCAACAAGAGTGATGTCTCTCACGAAATGAAGACGATGAGCTTGGATACTCGGTTCAAGAATGAGACTAGTGAGTAACCCAAGTACCGAGTCGGATTTGTTGACCGCTGACGCAGTGTTGAGAGACAATTTAAGTGTACCTGAAATAATCGTGCCCAAGTTGCGTCTGGGTACCAAGTTTCTTTTCTCCCAGAGAGTAATATATGCAGTAATTTGTGCGATTGTCGTGCATTCCATGTATAGTTCACATTATGAAAACATAGTAGCCAATTTAAATGTTTGTTCAATATGCAGTTTGGCACTTCCGTTTGAACCAGTCAGACCAAAAAACTCGGAGGTTACAGGCAGCAAATCCTGAAGGACACTTAAAGTAAGCAGAGAACAGCAATTGCTCAGGCTAGCATCAACACACACGCACTAGTGTGCACGGAGGTGCTGTGCCTAAACTTCGTATCCAGATTAATAAAAACATTGTGAACAGATTCACAGACTTCTAATACTTAGATGGCATTCTGCTGACAGATCCGTCCGTGGGCCGCGAGTTGCAGGCTTGTTTGGCAAAGGCTAGCGCTCCTTTCGAACGTTACGAAAGACATGTCCGGAAGAATCACAGCCTGAGGATGAAAACCAAACTGCTTGTCCACCGTCCGGTGGTGCTGTTAACGCAGTCATAAGGCAGTGAAACGCGCATATTGTATCAACGGAATGTGAGACATTTGAACCACTTCCATCTGTGATGTCTATGACAAATTCTGTGTATTGGGTGGTCGAACATGGTTCCGATCACTCAGGTATTTCGGCGAGCGGACAAGAACAAGAGTGAAACCAAGTTGGTGGTCAGTCGGTTTCGTTAGCCAGAACACGCCCGTAGAGTGAGCGACGAACGGATGTCGAAGCAGCTGCTATACGGGAAAGTGAAAGCAAGTAAACGAAATCCTGGCGATCACCACGATGTTATCCACAAAAGCCCATCGCGTTGTACTATCAATCGTAGATCTTAGGAGGACTCAGTCTTGAAGCGGACAATCTGGAAGAATAAGATGTAGACGCAGGTTCGAATGTCCAATAAGTGACAGTTGTAGAGCAGTGAATTCGAGCGCGCGGTACGCAAAGAAATTGTAGGTATCATAGGTGGTATGGAGCTGCAATGAATGCGCTGGCCGTCTAGGATTGTTAGGTCGTCAGTGTACTCATAGCATACCGTCAGTAGAGACGACGAATTCACTAGATGGAAATAATTTATCTGTTATACCTATTTTTTGTTCGTATTAACTAGACTGCCGTCGTTTGTCGGAAAACCTGTTCTCTTTCTCAGAAAGCTGAGCCAATGGTGACTTTCTATCTTTTATTCTGTTTAGCCTTGTTATTGCATGATGTGATGAATGTCTTGTTCGTTTCTCGGTTAAAACTTAAACTTTTGGTTTTCTTCTTCATCCTACCTAGACTGCAATAATATGTAACCATATGCTGAACTACTTCTTCTTTGTACATTCAATACCTTTCATGCTAGCTTAGCTCTTACTACCGGAGTCTATTATTATTTCCGAGAGTTAGGGGTTTCACTTTCATAACAGCCTGTCATGAGGCTAACCAGCATTGACCAACTGGAACACAACAGCCTCCACTCGCAAGCCTACCAGTCTTATTCCCTCGGGTTTACACTAGATACGTGGTGCGTGTGAGTTGAGCCACCAGTAGTGCAGCGCAAGCCGCTTGTGGTATTACGCACAGGCTTCCTTGAGCATCGGTCATTATGATAGGTGTCTGAAGCGGACACCGCCAACCGTGTGAGTGATTTCATTCTGGTCATTCGTGCTACCTTGTTGCGCCGGTCAGACTTGTACGCTGTGCTAATCCTGAGGGGGATGCAGACAGGACTGTGATCCTACTAGAATCAACCGTCTCAAATAAGTCAAACGGAATCAGTCAGATGAAAGATCAAATTTAAGGTAGTGTATTGTACTACTGTATGATGCACAGCGCGAATCTAGAAAAATGACTCGCAAATGGGAAGTGAAAGCAATATCCGATTCCAGGAAGATCAGACCTTGGAATCTAAGGTAGGAAACATGCATACATACTGTGCGAGATGTGTCAACAGAGGTTGGCCTTACACTACTGACAACGGATGAAGCGATACGTCAGCGGTGTATAAGTGTTTGCATATATTGCTGCTTATTTTCATATCCTTTTCAACGAGTATCTGGCAATGGACGACTTCGCAGGTCAATCTTTTGCGTACGCAACTGTATTACTGACTGACTGAGTGTTTGGATAGTGAGGCACGATTCAATAAATACAGAAAAGCATTATACTTGTAGTTGGAAGACCGTTCTCTCCAGCGCTTGGGAAAAGGTTATTAGAAAATATCATCATCATAGACAGCAATACATCAGTGGTTCACACTGATGTCTAACTGCCACACGACCACGAAGAAGAAGAAACAAACCCTGTTTAGGAAGAGAAAAAAAAGGGAGAGGGTAGGGGACCTAACCCCTAAAAATAGCTACGTCTACATTCAAACATACAACATCAAGGC
>JTDE01000868.1:26411-113755 GCA_014338405.1 Paragonimus skrjabini miyazakii
TGCGCCATTGACCTCACGTTAGGCACGACCGAATTATCATATGTGAACACTCAACCACTTTCGCATGTGAGTTCTGATCAAGTTGCCAGATCACCTCGAGAGGAGATACAGTAACTGTCTTGTTAACTCCAATCGATGACCCCTCGTCGAGGACTTCCTAGACAGGTCGAAATCTCATTAAACCTGCTAGGGAATGCGACAGCTGCGATCAGTAGTGAGTGATATTCAACTTAAAATTAACCAAATCCCCTACTACTCATCAGTAAACAATAACAGAATTTGACTGAAAGGCTTTATTCCCATACTTCAGCTCAGGTTAGGGTTTACGGTAAATTGTCTGACAGCTTCAACACCATGAGCGGCGTACGTCAAGGCTGTCCCCTTTCACCATTCTTGTTCAATTTCGTCATGAACGAAATAATGGAGGACTGTCTGCGGCACTCTAATGATGCCGGTGTGGACCTCCTACCTGGTGAAAGACTGACTGATCTAGATTGTGCTGACGATGAGGTGTTGCTGTTTGACAACTCTCAGGCGGCGCAAGCAACGCTAAATGCAGTTTCACGTTCTGCTAAGTATTTCGGAATGCGCTTTGCAGCCTCGAAATGCAAAGTGCTTCTGCAAGATTGTTGTGCTTACGTAGATTTATCGTTAGATAATGAAATCATGGAGGTTGTTGACCGATTTGTATACCAGGGAAGCTGTATCAGCGTCGGCGGCGGAGGTGTAGTGAATGATATGGAAGCGCGTATTTCCAAGGCTAAAACGGTGTTCGCTAATCTGAGACACCTATGACGACAGAGAGGTACTTCCCGGAAACTTAAGGGTCGTGTATATCAGACAACAGCGAGGGCTGTATTACTATACGGCAGCGAAACCTGGCCGCTCAAGGTAGAGGACGTGAACCGCTTCCAGGTATTTGACCACCGATGTCTGCGTTCGATCGCTCGTACCGGGTGGAATCAACGAGTCAGCAACGAGGAGGTTAGAAAGCGGGTGTTTGACACTGATTGTCAAACGAGTCCTTTTATTCAGTCATTACATTTGCACAGACTTAGATGGTTAGGTCATGTACTAGGGATACCAGCTAGTCATCTGCCACACCGGACACTTTGCCGACGCTGCGGCCGACTGGCACAAGGTGCGAGGTGATAACCTACTTTGTTTGCATTGGAGCGTTTCGTGAGAACTTGGTCCCTAGTGATCCAAGCTGTCACAGTTTTGCAAGCTTACACAACTATACAACGTGCTAGGGACAGAATTATAACTCTTCGATCCAATATATTGAGGATAGCTCTACCTTTCATCAAAGAAGGAAAGACATCACTGAGACTTGCCTTCAGAGTAAGAGAACCTTTGGAACGTGTCCGCGAACGTCTGCGTTCGGTGGATTGCCCCAACCGCAGTGATTCTCCTTAAGAAGTGCAGTCATGATATACAGAAGGTGATCAATGCCTTGAGCCTGAGAGTCGTTGGATGATCCGTTGACCGACCTTTTTCGTTACTGAGTACCTCGTGTTGTGGGCTCACAAACCTGGAGTCGTCGTTCCACTTACTGTGAGGTGGAAAACAGAAAAGTAAGTGGCCTGGAAAGAAAGCTGCATGAGATGTTGACTCTAGTTACTGACCACCGGTCGGACGTCTTGCCTCACCTAATGGTGATTATCAGCCGATAACTATGATAGTGGGCTGCTTATCCCATGTGAACACACACCTCAAACCCAATACCATTTTTCTCTATGTCAGGAATGCTCATGATATGACGAGAGCTGATTTGTTCAGTTCGCCTGCTGAAGCTGTCAAAGTTCTGGGGCTGTGCCTGAGAATGTCTTGTGGAGGTTTGATCACAGCGATCACGGTCTACGGAAGTGCGACGTATAATTCGTTCTATGTTGTGTTGTTTATCCGTAGGCATACGTCATACCTATGTCAGATTATATGGAACCTCAACGCCCAGGCGGTATTTTCACAGTTCTCCTTCATCCCGTCTACAATATGGAGCTTTGCAAATGAGTTCCAAGATCGAACACAATATCTACCGGGATAGCCTGTTGACGAATCAGCAGGGTTTTTGGTGGATCGAACTACATCAACCATGTACCTCGTTTTCGGGCAATCAACCGACATCGTTCATGATTTGGTTTGCCAACTTTCATTGGAATCGAATGTCTATGTCGCCATGCTGTTTTGTTGTTGTACATTCAAGATCAGGCGCGCTGATCTACCCCGCTTCCTCAATATCTGAAAGACGTATTTTGATGCGCTGAGGACTACCAAAGTTCGTTATCCGTACCCGATCAGGGACAAGTAATCCGTGTAGGCTAAATAATGAAAAAATCACAACCGTAGTGTTTCAGTTTCTGTGCAGTGCATAATCCTTGTGGCTCCCAACCGCATCACTCAGATAACCCTGTGAGTTGATCAACAAAATGAAGAAGTGATCCGAAATCTAAGGCGGCTTACGTCCTTGATCATCACTTTCGAGTTGGCAAGAGTATTCCAGGATACTCACAAGCAGCTCCTTAAGAATGCCAAATTGGGGAACAAAAAGGATCGAATTGACACTATCGGTACAAACTCTGAGTCTGCGTTTGAATACGTCAGGCGTCATAGAGGATACAACACCTTGGTACGGTAGTCCGAGAAACAGGCTGGAATCCCTTTCCATTCTGAGTTTCATAATGCGTGTTTAGTGGAAGAGCCGCAACATGTATCCAGGGGACTAGAAGCAAAGGTAGAAAGGGGTATTTTTCTAAGGGAAATAAGAACTCTGAAGATAAACCTTCTAGACTACTGAGGGAGTTAAACAATACAAAAGCTGCCGGTTCCCAGAAAACGTAAAGTCACTGTATGAGTTTTGCTGTCAGTCTATGAATCCCATTAACTGTAATCTGAACGTTTCTCGATAGCTGACTGCCTGTAGTAGGTGTGGTTAGGTGACTATTTACCACACTCTTAAGAATTGTACCAAGACTGTGCCTGTTAGTCATCTATTTGTCACTCTGATCAGTTTGGTAGTTCAACCTCCGAATGACTAATAATGGAGAAGATCTAAGTTCAGCTACAGTCTTTCTGGTTCAGTTCAATAAACTTTCGAATGCAGATATTTCTGTTCCATAACTATTCTTATCGTATTAAAGAAGTGGGTAAAGGGTGGTAGATCAAAGTCAGACCATAGATGTAGTATCATTAATTACGATAAAACTTCCCACAAGTTATTTCATTGGAAACTGTGGATGAAACTTCACTATTTTTGACTGCGTGAGATGACCTTTTCCGTACAAATACATTTTTGAGTACCGGGGGACGTAGGTCAACGTTTGACCGAGCATCTGTCTTCGGCAGGTTTCGATGACTGGTGTCTCAGTGTTCCATTTTGGGCCCTCTGCTCCCCTGGTCTTAAGACAGTGAACTTCCAGATATCTTATAACTGCCGTTTGCAGATGATCCTAGGTAGTGACGAGTCACAAAGTCTCCAGTGGATTGGAGGTCTTGTAGAGATCCCGGATTCTTCTTTGGATGTGGACAACAGAGTGGAAACACTGGTAATTGTGCGGTAAGATTAATCAATTCTACTGCTATTGCTACTGTTGCTGTTGTGTCAAACAGTGGACTTCGGTTCCACCACTTCCGGCTACTTCGGGATCAGTGATCGGCTGTGACATGCTACCAACGAAGTACTTCACGTCCTGTAGATGGTTTAGCAAGCTTTCAAGCTACCGGCGTGTGATATATCTGGAAAGATTTTTGCCACCTTCGCAGCACCCCACCTTCATGCATGTGTTCAGTTAAACCAGTGCACAGTGCGGTAGTAACGAAACAAGCAGTGTATGTAGTGTTTAAAAATTTACCATGCACACAAAAGTTAGACAGACAGAGCAAGCATCCACTATTCTACGGGCGCCTGTGAGGTGATGTGTTCCTTATTTCCCTTGGGGTGAACCACCTCATTGGTCTTGATCTCTTAAAGCTTTTCATGCAGACATTACTTAAACTATTCGGGGGCATAATCGGGAATCGGATTACGTAAACGCCGAATCCCGCATCTCTCATAGCCTCATTGATCACCAGAATGCCCTCTGAGAATGTAATACTTCCGCAACCCGCCAGATATTTTCAGGATGAACTTAAAGTCCTAAGGTTCCACTACTTCAGTCGTTGTGTAACTGTTCCCACCGGCTATCTCACAGTATGTCCCGTTGAACACTCAGCCTTATTCGGTAAAATAAATTTTGTTTTGTGACTTTTGTTTTTTAAGCACTTTCGAGCAAGAAATCACACTTCGAACCATACACGTTTGAACGTTCGACTGGAACAAGACCATTTGAGTACTATTTATTTGTGGGTTGGGGGTATCTTAAAAACTGTGTTTTAAGTTATCGTCATCAGCTTGGGATGTCAGACTGGCAGACAATGATCTAATGTGGTGAGATATGTAGTGTGTGCTCCTCCTGTACACTTTTATTGGGTAGCTATTTAAAACCGGTCTGTTAAACACTCTCCAAGTTGAATGATTTTAGGTGTACGGCTCAGTTATCTATCATCTTGAAAACTGTTGTTGACACACCTACCTCTGTCAACTGTGGTTAATCCACTACTGAACAAAACGTTTTGTTCAGAATTCTGTCAAATATTTGGTATAAAGTTTTCAAATCACGATGGCTGATAACTTCATGTGTAAGAGTTCATAGTAAAAGACAAAGAAGCCACTCTACACTTCACCTCTCAAGTTTTTCAAAATATTGGTCCCTATTTTTCACTGTTATTGCGTGCGTTTTTGCATGAGTATTTCGTCTGTTCTCTAAACGGTTGACTTTTGTTTGCCTAAACAACTAACCCTTCATAAATTGTACAAGAGGATGTTCGACATCGTCAACGTGTTTTAGAACATTAAGTCTGATAAACGTATTAGTGTGGGTGAGGAGATCCCTTTTCAAATCTGTTGTCCAGGAAGCGAAAACGGAATGAATTATGTAAACGAGAACGTTCACTTTAGACCGTAACCAATGGCGAGATGAATTGCCATTTGTTAACTGGTCTCACACTAGTCACTGTGTGATCAAAAACTTTGATTTTCTAATGTTACCTAGGCTCTTGGTCGACCTTTATCGCTGAGTCATGTGTTGGTCAAGCAGGCTTTTCAGATGGAATGTATACAGTGCATTTTATATTCTTTTACGTTTGAAACAAACTCTGGACTCGGGAGCCGACAACCCATGTATGTATGGTTCACTTACAGTGTCCTAGTTTTCCGGCAGGCTCGTTTGATGCTTCCTGCGACACCATAGGCAGTCGATGGATCGGCCAATGTGTAAGCTTAGGGTTGTGAACGTGTGTTCAAGTTTTGTTTGGGATCGAGCTATTTTCAAAACATTTTTGAAGTTAAAACAGGTCATTGTATTCGAACATCAACTACTGACATTACTCATAAATTGACTAGGAATAACAACGTTAACAGCAATTTGTAATAATCTGCTTTTCAACCACCTTGCGTGACCTTCTTTTAGGAGTGTTGTAATCGAAATCACATTATGTGAATGGCGCTGGGGACGCATGTAGTCCAGTTTGATTTGCTAGGTTATATAGTTAACAGTAACAAGATGCGGGAGTTGACACCTTGTTCATATGTTTCGTTCCCTCTCAAATAGCATATACGGCACAACCGATGAGCTGATGAATGATAATACCTAATCACGGCACAACGGACACTCTCCGTAGTTACATCCGTACAGCTATTGATCATGAGACTTAGACGACACAACTTATGTTATTGTTATGACTGCCGTACGAAATCAAATATCAGTATAGTTTCCAGTTAAGCATCACCCACAATTGATCGCAGTTGTCGCATTCCCATAGACTTTCCAGTCGGCCTCTTTCGAAAAGAAGCACCAGACTCGAGTTTCGCGTTCATTAGAGCTCGTCAGTAGTGCATATCTTTACCACTGCCGAGACTAGAACTCCGGCAACGATCGGGCAACCTGATCATTACTCACAAGGGAAAGTGGTTGAGCGTTCGCACATGGTAATTCGGTTGTGCCTAATGTGAGGTCAATGGCGCAGTGGTAAACACGGTTGCCTCATGAACAGCGTGTCAGTGGTTCAAGTCTCGGCAGTGGCGATGATATGCACTACTGACAAGCTCTAATGAGAGCGAAACTCGAGTCTAGTACTTCTGCTGTTCGAAAGGGGCCGATTGGACAGTTTATGGGCATGCGACAGCTGCGATCAATTGTGGGTGATGTTCAATCCATATGAAAATCAAAATCCCCTACTACTCATCAGTAATCAGTGTAAATGACAATAGCCTTTCGGTTCTTATGCGTGCAATTGTTGCATTTTATTAGTTGCTATTGGCAGGAGCCTGGTTCCATTGGACTTTGAAACGTATACGAATATTGAATGCGGCTTGTGCTATATTCAGGTATCAAACAGTCCATAATGTTCTTTATTGAGTAAAGCCCGGACTACTAAACTTTCTCACGTCTACTCAAACGCAGAAGTTGACGTGGGTTTATCATTTCCTGTGATAATCTAAACCAATGAGAAATTCCAAGCCTTCTGAATGGTCTGTTTGGGAAAGCCCTGTTCATGCAAACTTTTCATTACTGAAGTACTTACTACTGCATTGTACACTGGTTTATCTGTGAAGTATGATCATTTAGGAAATTGTAAACTACCGTTTTACTTCCAAAGTCCTCTAGCGGTATCATCTTTCTTTGTTTCATTGCTAGACGTTGATTTTACTCGAATTTGTCCTGCCTTGTATCTTATGGTAGAAGTAGAAATAGTGTTCTTTTACTACCTGAGATCATCAGGACCAGATATCTGTCTCATATTATCGTTATGCCAAGGCAGATTCAGAATGCCGTCGCCAGTACTGTTTTGATTGACATGCTGATGGCATTTAGTTGTTTTTCTACTATTGACGTGGTTCAGGTTTCATATGTATCGTGTCAGGAGGCAACGCTGAATAGCTAAGTGAAATGCTGTATGCGTTACGGCCACTTTCGTAACACTTTGATGATCGTCAGAGTGATAAATTACTTTCAGCAACTTTTTCTCTTGGTAACGGGTCGATTGGATACTGAAACCAGACACCTAATAACTTAATGTAGTGAAATAATCTCTACGATTTGTGCTACGGGGCCTATAAGTCACATGTTTGTTGATGACCAATGGAAAATAATCATCCTGCGGCTTTACAATCTCCTGACAATCATCTCTTACATTTATTTGATGAACGGCACTAAATTATCAACAAATCGTTGTTTGAAAGTTTCTTAAGTAGTATCATGTGACTGCAATTTCTGGATGACACTTGGTTTTGAATTGTTTCGCCTAATCCAATCCAGAAATGACAATGCGAGTAATACTATTGTCAGGACATTTGTAATAGGATGGACAAAAACATTTTAGCGATTACAATGATGTTTACTTTCGTTATTTGTCTTTCTCTCATTAGAACGAAGCCAATACGGGAATATTCCCCTTCCCAATCCCGTTATTGCCCGTTTCTCAAGCGGGGTTTCCAGCTGGATTCTCTACCCCCAGCATACCTCTCCCTGGACAATCAACCACTGGGATGTCTTTGCCCGGTCTCCTTCCGTCCGTGATCTTGCCCACCATGAGTAACAATCTGCCAAGGTCGCAGCTGGGTGAAGATGAGGTTAATTCGCTTTCCAAAAGATTGGCCGATATCACAGCCTCATTAACACAGTTGGCTGCAATGGATTTTTCTATTCCACAAGTATGTTATACATACCTGGCAAGAAAATTAGATTATTTTCTCAACTGTAGAATTTATTTTAAATCGGGTAGGAAATTTGTGATATATAGACTCGTATTTTGAAACTAGTTTATCGTAATCCTTTTTCTGATTTGTCATCGGTATCGCCAATAGGCTGCACAAAAGTTACTTATGGATGTCACCATCACGCCAACAGTATTTCACGAAGTTTAATAACCATAGCTGATTGGATGAAAACTTTGTCTGATCAGTACGACCCTTGTCTGTGAGTACAAAAGCCTTGACAGATGCACCTGAGTAGATGGTAGTGATCCAGAACGGTTTGTATGACACTTTGAACTTTGTATTTTCTAGTCTAAGATTTTCGATATCAATTTTAGATTTCCTAAAAGGGTTAGCTAGGTTTCAACGACGAACAGGATCGCACGGCTTATGTGTACATGAACAGGATGAGAAACGCAGGAGTCAGTTGACTTTTACATAGTGAGAGGACGCGGTCAAGGCAGGTGCACGGAATGAACAACGTTAACTCACTTGGACCTAGGACATTTTGAGCTGACATCGAGATATGCTAAACTGGAAGGGGTACGGAATCGACAGGTACTACTAGATTATTCTCGCTGTTTTTTTATTGCAGGCTAAAATATCCCTAATCCCAACATACGTTTGTTTGAGAATGTGTGACGAATAAAGGTATTTCAAATCGATAACAATATGAAATTAATTCATCATGCTAAATAAGACGGACTATTCGACTTGACACACTGAAAAGAGTTGCTTATTGGCTTAACCCGCAGTAAAGTCGAATCGGTTAGCTCAAAGATATGAGCGATTATTTAAGTTGCCGAACGAAAGTGGACGGAGACAGTCGACATCGTTTAGTCGGCTTGAACTAAACTGCACTTCCACGTGTCCATAGTTCTCCTGTCATAACACATTTTCGTTAGTGGACTCGTACTTCAATACCCATCGCCCAGGTAAAGCATAGTGGTCAGATAGATGCAGGAGGATTACAGGTCAACTCTAGGATTGGACCAGAGTGCTTTCCATTCGTAAGCTCTAATGAAGGCGTAACTCCAGTGGTAATTCTTATAACTAAGGACATGACTGCAAATGTGTATGATACTACGTAGATAAAATGGTGTTTGAATTGCCAGACGTTAGAACAGCGAACGCACATGCACCGCTTATGACAATTCATTTGTTATTCAGAAAATTAACTGATTGGCAATTCCAATAATGCTGGGATCAGTGCGACTCTATTGAGTCTGCTTCCTGGAAAACCTCATATGAGCCTACAAACATCTGGGAAGTCGAACACCATACCCCTGCAGTAGTTGAAAGATGAGAGGAAATTTTCAGCTATTCAGTCGTACTTGCCTACGGTCACGAGACTTGCAAGATCGCGCGTGGACTAGATATGATCAAGTTGTTCATGTGCAAACAGCAGTAGTCGCTTGGACTGCCCGATCACCTTGTGTAGAGACACAAAAACTGTCCTGTTAACTTCACTCGATAACACTACTTCACCCAAAGTTTAACTAACAGAAGTCTGTAAACTTCTTGGGCAACATTTTGTTTTCTGATAAATAGTAAGGATTTTCTGGTTATTATAAATCGGTCGTCACTCACAACTGGTTGTAGGTGTCGCATTCTCATAAACCTCTCAGCCAGTCGCTTTTGAAAACAGTGTCGATCCTGTTAGACCCTGTCGGGAGTTGAACTTTGATCACGCTTTTGGTTGACTATTGTGCTATTTGCCTCACATTAGTTGTTAAGTCGCCAGAAGACTCGAGTTATGCGTTCAGGTAGCCTAGTCTTACGCACGGTCTGGGCTGGATATATATATATATATATATATATATATCTATAAATGGGCAGAGGGCAGAAGACTATACGTAAATATATATACTGTTATCGAACGTGGTTCTGCAAATATAATAATAAACAATTTAAATGTACAGTAACTTACGACCAGGTTTACAAACGCATATAACAGTGTAGCGGAAGCGTGACAAAGCGCCCAGTTAATTCCAGCGGTAAAATATGTAGTGCGTTACTATTACACATATAAATAACTGTGGCTCCTTGTGGTAGGAATCAAAATATAAATAATAAAATCGGATGCGGTTCAACTGTTCATGGATGATATACAGTTTATGGAAAAGAATTAAATGTTGACATATCAAACGGTTGTGGGTAAGCGCAAGCGTTGCAAACGGACGAGTCACGTTAAATTTGAAGATAAAGGCATACTACTGTAAACATGTGAGTAGAGTAACGTGAAATTTGAAATTGGGTTTCACATTAGTCATGAACGAATTATTATGTTTGCATTGGTAGCCACATTTCATACAGCTGCCTGGCAAGTATGTCTAAATATCAAAGCTTCCATCAGTTGTAAACACTGTTTAAGTTATATCAACAATCAACTAAAATCAAGGCTTCTGCCGAAGCCCTGGTCTTTCACAATTGGGTCGCCCCTAATTCATCACATTTGCCAAGCCACTCATTAGTAATACAATCGACTAAAAGCTTACAGTTGAAAACCCCAATGCGAATTACTTGTGTTGTCTGTTTGATACTCAGCAACATCCGATTTATGGTGTGCAGTCGGAGTATGCCGGGCAAACATACGTGAGAAATGGAAAAAAAGGCGAAACTGTTAGCATGCTTCGCATGAATTTTTGACCATTAAATACACTTACTTTCACAATCCCATGTGTAAAGATACTGGTGTCACTGATTAGATAGTTCTGCAATCCTAGCTATTATAAATCCTTCATGTAGATGTCTACAGTTAGTTTGATTCCTGCCGAAGCTCAGATTTTTTATAATTAGGTCTGCTCTAAATTGTTTGTGCGTTCTTCTACTTACATCTACCAGAATAAAACGGTAATGTTTGGTCTATCAATCTGAAAAATAACTGAAGGAGTATAGGATGAAAAGAAGTTTTAGAACAGTCACTGACACACTGTTATGTCAAAACCACAAAATAATACACGATTCTGACAGTTATGTGTTTTTTAATGATATGTGGGAATAAATTACTTTGAACGGTCAAGATAATAGACAAACATGTTGGTGGGTTTAGAACGAAAATATTTGTATGAAGAAATCTATCAACACAAAGACAGGCCGACGTCACACATGAAAACGCGGTGGAGCAGTATTCTAATAGATGAGCAAATTGGACGGAATATGAAACTGTGTTTAAAGAGTGACCAGGTAATCCGTGCGTATGCGGTTTTTTGCGTTCTACATTCAGCGCCTAGAATGAACAGACGGTTTAGAGTGGTGATACTGTGGGCGACGTCCTGATGATTAAATCGTATTACGGGAGAAACTTCTGTTCTAAGGGCGGTCGCACAATGACTACGTTGATCACTTTCGTTCGATGGCTTACGCTACTAAGGATATGGGGCCCAGTCTGGTATTGATAAATACGATGGACTCGTTTGAACGCCGGAGAATATACGTTAGTTTAGAAAGGTCACTTGTGCAAACGATGCGATCAGTTAACGGGCATGTTCAAAAGTGTACCGAATCAAGATTGATGGCCACGCCAAGGTCGAACGAGATAATCAATGTCACGTGACCTTGACCCGTTGTGTCGTTCACGGGTGTCGAATACACACGTATGGACCAACCGGAATGAACTCTAGAAAACACTCCGTTCCGCTTTGTTCAAAACATCACTGGGTCTAACAACAACATATGAATCGGAGGAACGGGGAGTGTAGGTCAACGGTAAACTGATGGCATACCTTATCGCCTTTTGCACACGTAACACTGGTTAACGTCAGTTACCTAACGTGACTTCACTGATTTCGAGGACTGTGCTTCGGCGGACCTAAGTAAAAGGGGAAGGGAATGACCGGTTGCCGGAGTTGTCCACCTCACACCGTATATACCAGTTCGCCTACAGCTGCGGTGACGTTCATATTGGCAGAACTGATCGATCCCTGCGCCTTAGAATGAAGACTTGATGTATGGCGTGAGACGGCGCGATCCCACCAAACAACGCAAGCCGGCTTCTCCGATCGCCAGACACCAGCTGGAGACAGGTCATGTGGTCGACCTGACAAACGATTTCCATGTGTTAGTGCGTCATCACAAGCCTGTCATCCTTAATCCACTCGAGGCGCTGTTTATCATGTGTAGTAAACCTATGTTTGCAAAAGTTTGTTACCTTGAACCTCCGTCTGCCATGGTTTTCATCAATGACAAACTGGTGTATACACTGATTTGATGTATAAACCTAATTCGCCTAAATATTTTTTATTTCCACCGCTGTCATGTGTAGCAACTGACGAAAACATGCGAAATAGTACTAGCATCTTGTAAAACCGGTCTTCTGATTCTGTTATTCAAATTAGTACAAGTGTTTAACCCCCCAACTACCGTAAGGATGAGCTTAGTCCCATAAAATGTGTTGTTTTCTTACTGATGAAAGCGTTAAACATCTTAGAAATATAGGGGATACTTTTTGGAGTAGTTTTGGATAAAACGACAGGTGCATAGTACAATCTCATCATGCATTTATGATCAGACAGAGTTAGGAATGGGCGTAGAAGACGTCGGGTTAAATACGATAGTCACCTAAGTGTATAAAAACATCCACACTGTTGGGTGCCTAGGATAAACTAGAGATACTGGTAGCAAATCTTAATTAGTTGTGAAATCTCGCTTACTCTAGCTATTGATTATTAACTAATGACAGATTTCGCGATGGTAAAGTTGGACTCAAATTGTGAACCTTCTCATGGTCGAATATACATTCATCAACCCCTGAAGAATTGCAAAAAATGAATCACTTACCAAACGGAATGAACTGTAGTTAAGATTATTCCACGTAATGTTTGTGCAAGGACTGAAACAAAATTGTCATAGTGTCTTACGGTATACGCGCCAACAGGGGCCAATCGATCGGTGAGTGGACCAACTGCGTCGGTCGAATCTGTTCAATATCCGGGTCGCTGTGTGACTGCGAGAGAGTTGGCGTTAAGTTCCGAGACGCGATCCTTCTCCGAGTCAAGGCTACTCTCGCTTAGACGAGTTGATCAAGTAACTAGTTTTCTCTTACACGTCCTCAGAGCACTCAGGTAACCAAGTACGCACATACATTGTTGCGATTGCTTACGTCAATTGGTCTCCCCGTTCTGTTCCTCAGTTTGAGTGCACTGCATAGTAGGTTTGGACAGAACTTAAAACTACTAGCCTACCAACCTCGTTATTTCTTCAGCCTAAATTGTTATCCCATTCTACAGATGGTCAGCGCGAAGTAAGTACGGACAAAATTGTACACAAGAACCAAGTAACCCTATAAATCTTACATCTGAGTCGTACACCTACCGTTGGCAATCGAAAAGTCGTAAGTTTTTCTTTCAAGTCACGTATTCATTGGCATAGTTTGAGTTTACAAACGGACTCGACGAACTTTGTCCGATGTATTCAACAATGTTTCAATCAGTTGTCCATTCGGTGACTGGCATGCACTGTTTACCCAAAGTTATTAAAAAAAACCCAATGTTGTATCAGTCCTCTAGCGATGCTGGCTCACTCACTTCTGAGAAAGAGAAGAACGGAAGGTCTTTGCTTACCGGAATGAAGGGAGGACGGAAACAATAAATCAGGGTAATTCTATTCTTTTAATCTGAACTTTACCGAAGGTAAAAGTTCTTGTTACTACCAGACATGATTACGGCGTTCAGCTGCATGTCGGTGTGTAAAATAAAACCTTCTCATACGGATATGTAAAAGGGAAGTCAGATATATCTTCGTGTGCTATATATCTCGCGAAACCAGTCCACTACTGGTGGTGGTTACTGTTTCCTTAAACTGGGGAAACATTAATTATTTGATTGAACAAGAAACTTGAAAAGTTTGTTTCAAACAGATGTGTTATGTAATCAGTAAAATCCTTAGTTCATTGTGGCCTTCCAAGACTTCTCAGTGGACTTTATGCATCGCTGAGTCCACAAGAGACCTCAAGTTTTCATTCCTTGATTTAGTCACATAGTATTCTTTTCGTCTTGCCTATGATTCGTAACTCGCAGAAGAATTTATAGTTGCTACAAGATTTCATACTGAGTGGGACCCTTGTGACTTAGGTCTTGGTGAACACTGTGACCAGCTGGACTGCGTTAAGCGCACGTCCATACACTTTCGTGAGACTATTTATTCGATAGGCGGTAGTACCACTGTTCTCATAATGCTGATACTTCATCTAAACCAATTTTATGCCCCATTTCACCCATGGATTCGTTTTGTTGTTAACACGTATCGTCTCACCGAAAGCACACCCAACTAACCCAACTGACCAACTTCAGCAGAACTTAGACATCAAAAGCTAACCTATCTTTTAAGGGAGACCAGATAAACAGACGCAGACGGTCACCTATCCAATCATGAGATTACATCTAGCTCGACGAGGTTGGAGATAGCTGTCTCTTGGTGGCCAACGGGACGTGTTTGTCACTTCATAATTACCTCCAGTGAAGCATGCATGCTACAGTTATTCTGACCTAACCGATTCGACAAAGGCCGTTCGAGGGGGTCGAAACGTTGCGAAACGTATGGTTCTGTTGGTTCTAACCCGTTATGGTCTAACCAATAAATTATTTGTTAATTCCTGTAGGATATGTTAATGGCATCCATGGGTCCCAGCCACTGCATTCGTCCTCCAGACTTAGTTCTGAACACTTGTGGTAGAACAGTTTTAATGAGTCTTTCGGCAAAGAAGGATGGCATTCCGAGATTAACGCTCATACGTTATTTTCAGTCGAGTATCTATGACATTAGATGTTCAGAACGTTGAACATCATGGCAATCATTAACACACGATGACACAGTAGAAACTGATTGAACGGTAATCTCAAGTTAACCCTGTCTGATGATGCTGCTTGGTGAGGGCTGTCTTAGCTTCTCATTTCTCTCCCTCTCTGTTCACCCTTGCAATACAGGCTCCTGCCAGTGGATGTGAAGGTGACCGGAACGTTTCATCGAAACTGCTGGTTGCCTCATTACGACTGAGTGCCAATTTGTTACAACAAAGTGCACAACTTTTTCAACTGGTAGGTTTTACCACAGCAGCCAGTTCACTGTCTGGTATCCAAAACCCGGTCCAGAACGAAGTGATGGAGTCCGACTCACAGAACTGCGGTAGTGAATCGGTTTTGTGATGGGTTGCTTTGATTTTCGGAGTGGTGAAAAAACGGAAATCTTCCAAACGATCGCGTGAAGCTGTTAACCTACTCGTGGAGGATTGTATGTTAAGCAAAACACTCCATACTACGTTTCGCATGTACAATGTTAAACCGTTTTGACAAAGTTGGTTTTGTTTGATTTTGTAAAAATACTTTTTTTCAATGTTTTTACCGGTTCCTTCAAGGTTTTACTATGACCGGATGATTTGCCGTTCAACATTGCAGACGAACCAAACATGATTTCATAGAATTACTGACTGGAGATCGTCAAATACTCTTATTCACAACTCAATATGTGTTTTGTTACTGTATGTATGGAAATTAACCAAGAGAGTGCAACAATAAGGAGCAGTGAACAGGACGAGGAGGCTGGTAACTTACGGGACGTGGAACTAGGAAGAGTTTAAGAAAACTGACTGGATAGTCGAATGGTCGAACCGAAATTCGGCAGCAACCAATGAAATATAAACAAACTCACCTAAACAGGCAGCAAACTTAGACTCTGTAGCTGTGATGGTTATTTGTTGGAATGATTCTGGTACCAACAGATCTATGGGGACTCAACAGGGTGTCCTGAATATATATTCGTCAAGTGTTGTGATGGTTCCAGAAACATAGAAATGAAGTAATTGACTTAGCTCAACTCCAGAGCTAGCTTCGATGCAATAGTAATAACAACGGAACTATGTAAAGCAGGTGATTTATGTCTCGAGCACAATTGTACAGCTTATTGTCAACAATGTGATAAAACAACAGTAATGCGAAATAGGTTTAATGACAATCACCACATCCGCCGCAGTTCAAATGAAAGTCCGGGTAGTATTGTTGACGTTGCTTCTTTTTCACATGTTCAGGAGTCCTTGTTTGCGCCGGCTCGATTGCAGGTACTTCTTCATTAACTGAATTTAAGTCGGAAACAGACTCAGGAACGAGATTTTCGGTCTCAGAAGATTCAACAGACAATGTAAGAGAGAGCTTCAAAATCTTCGTACACTTAACACCGATAGTAGACGAACCATAATTAATAACATAAAATGAACACGTGTAAGTTGCGGACTGCACATCTGTGAGTGAAAGTTCACATTCGCCAAGAATAGGTCAAGCATGTCAAGTAATACCTTTAACAGATATATTAGCAGGTTTCAAAGTAACAGAAGGTTCCAACCACTTCACGCGAGCGACAGAAATAAAAGATTCAATACAACCATTGTCAACAATGACGGAATGTTGGGGACCATCGTTGACATTAAACGACTGTTATGTGGTATGTAGAATCAAAAGACTTAGCATAAATCTGTAAGAGCAATAGATTGAAAGTCAGAACCCGGGTTATCATCGTCACAACTGGAGTGTGTAAAAGAAAACTTTGAACTATGGCAAACGGATTAAATGTGCCCGATTTTACCACATCTATGGCACGTAGCGTTACGAAGTCGATAAGTCAATTGAGAAAGTTTGCCACCACATGATTTACAGCTGTTCCACTGTCAGACAAGATTTCAATCAGGTGCAGGCTGATTACTATCAATTATATTTCGAAGATTTACTTTTTCAGACAGCTGCTTTTGTTGACCTTCTGATCGTCTCGCATTGTTGTTTTTTAACATCATCAGTTTATCTTGCACAGCAGCTTTGAAATTCCGATACTGTTCGCATAATGTTCTAGCTTACTGAAATGTGGAAGTCGGAAGCAGTAAAAACTTCTGTTGCAGATCACGCATATTTGTTCCAGTGATCAAACGATCACCATGTTGAGTTTGTAATTGATCTTTGTAATTACACCGAGCTACTTGGGTCTGAATTCCGAGAATGAACAGTCTAATATCCTGGTTTTCTTTTCTCACGAACGTATGAAATTTGGCTCGTTCAGTTGTTTCACAATTTACAGGTCGGATATACCAAAGCAGCAGTTCCTTTAAGGATTCGTTGGAAAGAGAAATTGGTGAATCAGGAAATCACAAACCTTTCACCAAGCTGTACGAATCTTTGCGAATTACCGTAAGGAATTGATTGGCTTTCTTTTCCGCCTTCAGCTCTTTGCACGTGAGACACCATATTTCAAAGCGTTCTAAATAGTCCTCGATTTCTCTTGACGAGTTCTGAATATTCAGAATTTCGAGTGGACAAGAATCCATCGTAAGAATTTACAGAAACCCACGACGCCAAGTGTAATGGTTCCAGGAATACAGAAATAACGTAGTAAAATTAAATCAACTCCAGAGCTAGCTTCGATGCAGTAGTATTAACAACGGAACTAAGCAAAGCAGGTAATTTATCTCTCGAGCGCGCTTGTACAGCTTATTGTCAACGATGTAATAAAACAACAGTAATGAGAAATAGGTTTATTGACAATCGCCACAAGTTCACACCTGAGTTCATCCACTAAAGACTATGTGGCGGTAGCTTCCATCTGAACGTTCCGGAATGAACGCATCTGGAAAGTGAATGAGTGTTATTCATAAGTTATTTGACTCGTTTGATCTGGTAGTTTTGGTGAGCTGTTTATTGGCTCATGAATTTGGACCACCAAAGACATATTGTGCGATGAACCGTTCTTAGAAAACCTCATAGGCCAGGATGTAATCTAATTTGATATACCCTTGTTTGCGCGGTCTGTTATAATGCGATAGTAAACAATATTGAGACCCACGTCGTTTTACCTTGTCAAATCAATCTGGGTCGCATATGAGAAGTGAACCAAAAGCCTAGGTATCTAACGCAAATGGTAGATGCACAGATAAGTCAGGCATTAGCAATAACACCTTTATACAGAACTTTCCAAATCTAGTAACAGGTAAGTGCAGTATCAACTCAGCTTTCTTGAGCTTCAGAGGACAATTCCCGATCAGATTGAGGTAGTCCTTCTTTTTCACGGATGTTGGTACTTAATATGTTTGTTTGGGTCCGCATCCCTAGCCTTAAAAGAAACATGCTACCAACACCGTTTGTGATTGATTAATGACTCGCGCAATTTTTTTGCTGACCACACGTTGTACGGTGCAGGTGAGTGCAAAAGTAAACTATAAACATTGTCCAATGTGAGCATGACTGGGTCAGCCAATCAGGGCAGTGGCAACATTTAGCAGTATCCAGATTTTCAACTCCACTGCAGCGCTAACGTACAACGTGCGTCACAGTGTATTTTACTGAAACAAGCAGCAGTTCTCAGTATCCCATGAGAGAGACTCCTGCCCACATGTCCTTATAATTCAAAGGTTAACTGACAAGGCTATGCGACAGCAATCAGCTTGCATTTCATGCTGACTGGTCAGTCGTAAAACCGAAACTAATTTGCGATTTACCTAACAATATGTGTACGTAATAGCTTGCTAAGCATTACACACTGCTCGGTGTAAGCCGATTGATTCCCAAAACCAGATTTTTCATTCTTTTGTGGCGATTAATATGGATCGCGCGTGAACGGGGTATTAGTACAGCGATACAGAATGTTTACACCTCGGAATGTACACATAGGACCCAGTCATAAAAGATACCGCTTGCCTGTGAGAGATCCCAACGGATCAATAAAAGTCAACCACATCTTTGATCTATCTGAAGCCTCAGAAAAATGTCTTACAAGTGGCTGGCTGATTACAAACTAACCGCAACGTTTACGGTTGCTGTCACACAGTGATTTCCTTAGCCTCCATGATTCTGGAGCCCTACGCTAACAAGTAACAATGATAATACGTCTTTGAAATATTTTGGCATTGTTCTGTCATAGACACGTTTACCAAACACGCTGCAACTTTGATGACACGGTCCGAGTAAATGTGTTGAAAATTCGAATTGAAATCAATCATTCAAACAGAGCAGATAGGCAGGCAAATCAACAACAGTTTGTCGGATAGGTAGATGAATTCAAAACAGTCCTAATTACAAATTATCCCAGTCTGAAATCCAGGTTCTGGATACACTTACCACTCAGATGGCGTCCACCGTTTGTCCGGTCGACGTCACTAAACAGCATGCCCCAACAGGTATCATTTAATATTTCGCACTGTGATTAATCTGAAACAAGAACAGCATTGATTAATTCAATACTTATTCAGCTGTTCAGTAGTCGATAATGAGTCAGTTCCGTAGGTTGCCATGTGCAACACCACTATCGACTATGTCCCTCTCATTTAAGAATCAGACAATAATCCATGATGTACGAAATCGGACTGCATACTGCTTACTACTGATAGGGAGTAATTTGTAATGCCAGAATGTGGGCTTATCGTACGTCTAACATGGCTGGTTGTACGGTTATAAACCTCTCCACCCTTTCTGGTCTGATCTGAGAATATGGTTCATAAAAATCGAGAACCACATCACTTCTGGCGAGGAGTTCAGCAAGATAAAATAACCATTAATAGTAAATCGAAATGGAAGTTTGAATTAACGATCTTTTCTGATTCGAATAGGAACCCCATTTTGTTTGATCGCCAATCTGGTGAGGATCGACTTATATAAAAAAGATTTTATTGAATAAACAAGTAGAAAGTTAATTTGTATACTTACTAACATGTCTAGAGAACATATATATCTTCATAGACATCGAAGTGCCTCGTGAACTAACGTTTCACAACAGTGGGTTCGGTGTACAATGACAAACGACAACCGAATATGGGGAGTATCTTGCCCCAAAATTACTTCCCTCTTTCACGGCACAGAACCAGGTCGAACACCATGTTTTATTCGTGAAATTCACCCTGTGCTGTTGGAAAAACTACTTTGATTTTCCCCATGACACTTGAGCTTAGAACTAAAGGCATCTGATGAAACATAAGCCTGATCGTATTTACCCACGAGCATAACAAATCACAGTTCCAGCAGTGGTGTGAGCCAAGAACACGGATGGCACAAGGATTATTTATTCAGGAAAGTAACACGTGGGTTATGCGCTTCAACAAGATAAACAAACAAAAACACTCATCTGCGTACGGTCATGAGCCCAGAACGTCAGGGTTGCCATAGACACCAAGGCTCAGGTCCTTTACGTTCCTTTACGTACCGAGAACTACTTTATGTGACGCTGCACTCCGATGTTTCTTCTTGTAATTCTCCTGCGGTCACTTCAGTGTCAAAATATATGCTCTGGCCCCACTACTGAATGGCGGTGGTGTGAGTAGTATAGTACGACCGCTCCACCTCACCACAGATGTGTGCCAAACTGCAGTGACGTACAAAAGCTGTGAAGCAAATTGAGAATTTCATTAAACATTTTGGCTCATACTGACTTCCGGATTCTAGATTACTTAGAGAATTATCCTGTTCACACAGGCATTTTTGTAATCTAATACCTCACACGGCCGAAAGTTTGTGTTTGCGCACTTTCTGAAGTTGCCATTGCACTTCCAAATGGAAATGAGATACTAACGGCTTATAAGGCAACCGTGTTGACTACTAACCTCACAGGGAAGACCTATCACATCTAGAAGTATAGTTACCGTCGTGAAAACGTGGATCAGATTATATGCCACGATTGTGATTAGAAGGTACACAAAAGCGAATTCCGACTATACTGTCTCCCTCTGAAAGACGTCGGTTGGGAAGTCCATATTAATGGGCTATCTGCGGGGAAATTGTGAATGACGTTCACGTTGTCAACTAAATCACCGATTACTTGTCAACAAAGATTTTTATTGTCTGAGTTCGTAGCGTTTCACTGATCAAGGTATGCTATCAAGTTCATCATTTGCGTCAACGTTTTAAGGTGGGGTTAATAGGATTTCAAGAGTTGAACATAAGTACGATGGTGGATTCCGGTGTTGGTTGGTTGAGATAGTTCTATCATGGCAGTCCAACACCTGCATCATTTGGTTGACACGAAATGCAGAGTAGAACGAGTGAGTAATGGAGTCCTACTGCAAACTATCCGGGTATCGGATGAGGCTGTCTAGTTAAGCTGGTGAAGCACATGTTGCATAAAGAGATGCGGTGCATGCTGCCCACTCAGATCCAGTCGAAGTCCGGGCTTTTCATAAAAAGGTATTTTCATAATTGACAGGTCTGTTATACTACTCACCAGTGATTAAACATCGGTTGTGCAAGCAAACATTGGTGTGCGTAAGTCACAATCCTGTATACAACCATTGTTAAATCGCATCTGGTGATTTATACTAATCCATTCAGTAACGCTTAATCGGTAGTTCCAAAAATGCTTGTTCAGACGGCCGAGTTAACAAGGCTATCTTCCAATTCCAGAAAAGATGATCGAAAGAAGTGCAATTTATACGGTACAGTTTAGTAAAATTACAATAGAGGTACTACCTCATTTTGAATGTGAATCAGCCGGATACACAAATTATCCAGTAGAAAGACGTTCAAAATGGAGTAGCCAGACACGAGTTCGCAAATAGCCACCAGTTAACTGGAAATGAGCTCATTAAAACAACCGGGTGCAGATGATGGTAAGAGCGTGTCAAAAGGGGAGTTTTAACAGATAAGTAATTATAGCTATAAAAAGGAAGAAAACGGACATTTTGTCCGCAGTTATCGTGCAAAATTCATCACGATCGTTTAGTACATACAGCAAAGATAAAGAAAGGCAACTTTCGGATCGGCTTTCTACAAACAAACCGACACATGTCTTAGCAAGTTCACTGTTCCGCATCATATGAAACATAGGACGATAAACATATTAAACGAGCTTCAACAAATCCACTATCCATTTTCTTGCTTTTAGCAACTAAGATAAATTGACTGAGGTGGTTTATCTTCGTATGAGGCTTTGAGTGATTATAAGGAACTGAATCAACGTAACTGAAAAACGTATCATTATATTACAGTTAAACTTTTGTGCATGCAAGGGTCAGCTCAGACCACTGTAAAAACTTCATCAACTGTTCAAAATATTGCGACTGTTAGCGATCAGTCGGAAAGTAGAAATCCACAGAGAGCAAGATAACTTGTAAAGGAGCCAGGTTTGTGAAGAACGATAGTCCTCTGTTGCACACAATGTTAAGAAAATCTTTGTCAAACTACCCTCTAGATACCTCTCGGAAAAGAAAGCATGCTTGTAAGTTCAGGTAGGTGTGAATGGAAATTAAGTTCATCTGAGCAAAAATTATTGATGGAAACCCTTTTAAGTTTGTCAAAATGCCTATTAGTTCTTCCGTATCTTTGAAGCACGACAATCGCAACACCACCAAATGTCGCTTTGTTGATTCTACGGAATATATTCATCACAATATGCTATACAATGGAATGTTTCTTAAAAAAGTTACATGTATGAACTTCGAAGTACCTCTCGACTGTTTATTAGTTTGTGATTCTTTCGATCATTAGCTAAGCCTAAAAAATCAAAAGTGCTTATCTACCAAACCCTCACGCATCCGTGTTTTTCGATCGGGTAAATGAAGGCACCAGATTTCAGAAGTTTTGAGGCATTCATGAATTACAGTTAGACAACTGTTATCATGCCCTTCCCCTAAACAAACTATTAAACATAAATGTTACAGTGGTACTACTACACCCTTCGACTATCTACTCTGCTCATACCTATGATTTGGTAACCTGATGAACTTCGCAAATAACCAAGAAACGTAAACCAAATTTTGTCAGTTAGATGACACTTACGGAAGCAAATTTGGTACCCTTAAACTTTTAATTGCCGTCATAATGTATGGTCCCCAAAGCGGCGTGCCATAGCATGCTTTGCATACCGTTCTGGTTTACCCTAACAAACCTATTTGAGTAACAGTGGTTGCGTTCACTAGTGGTGTTTTAATTCACGTTCGAGGCGAAGCAGATTTATGGTCGGCATTGCTACGTGAATATAGAAGAAGGGATAACATTTGTGAGGACCACTTTTGAGTGGGCAGTGTAATAATGTATATTACTCATTGCTCTTGATGATTAGTACGGCATGTGATCACAATAATGGCTTGCAATCACAAATGAGAACAGTAAGAAACAAGTGACTGTTTGATATGGAACGGATCTACAAGGAAACTAGACCCACAGGATTCACAATCGATAACAGGACAGTTAGTTGTAATGAAATAGTGTACGCGGTTTAGTCGGTATATGTCAAACCAGCCTCTTTTAACTGACAATAGTTAAATTCTATCACTAAAATTGTTTTTCGAAGTAAAGCTAGAAAGTAGATCAAATTCAGTAATCCGACGTTATGTGTAAACCCCTCTTACCAGATTGCAAAGTTTTCAACAAAAGGTATGAATGGCCTTTCACATTCTTATCAATGTGATCGTAATAACCAGTGTTCACCGGTCGGGAGGTGGGTAAAGCTCTCTCAACCACTTAGCTCTGTTAAACTAATCGAACGTTTTACTCGTGGAACTAGTAGGTCGGTGGTATGCAATAGGTTTTCCTAGTTGTGCAAAGGTTGTACGTCCGTTCCACCTACAGTCTTTACCGAAAGTGAGAGAACATGAGGGTAACCACGGAGTATTGGTTTGGTAGTGAGCTTTCGAAAACCGTAAGTAGTATTAGAGCTTGGTTGTTAGTCACCTCATCCGAAACTGTTTCACATTGTATAAAACTTGCTTAGTTTTCAATGTTCGATTGCCACATTGCATGGTGTTTGTGTCAGCGTAAGCTGAACCGTATGTTTAGCCGAGCCTTCAGGCCCTTTCGGGTTCACGTATTCGACCACGGGTTGGCAACTGCATCGATACGCACAGGTCACCAGTCGAGCTGCGCCACACACAGTTGGCTGACAGTTACTAATCTAGGTTAAATAGTGACCAATGTTCAGAGATAATCGACACACACGCTTGTGTAGCTCGTGCTAACGTCCTTATGTGGAGGCATGTGTGTTAGTGTGTACGCGCATATTTGCGTATATTTCAGTTTGTTGTTGAAACGTTACATGTGAATAACAGACTCGAATGAATCTGTACAAATGCTTGTATATTAGAAGTGAGTGAAAGGACCTTGTGAGCGTGCCTGCGCCAGCTTGACCGGACTTTGACGGGACCGATTAAAAGAACCCAGTATGCAAGGATTTCTTTCACCAACTGTGGGCAGATTGTTTCCAATAATCATATGTTTCATCATTACGGGGTGAGTGACCATGATGACGTACTTGATTCTATGACATTTTATGAACCAAACTCTCATTCCTATATTCCCTAACCTGTTTAGTTCTAGTGTAGATTCATCACGCAGGACGAGGTATCAGCAGGGAACTTATGTGTTACTGCTTAAATCCCTCAGTCACTGGTCCATTAACATGCCCACACAAGTTCACATGCATTACATTTTCCCTTCAGAAATGCAGGCCATGCCCTAAACGATTTTCTGTTTAACAATAGATTGACCGAACTTAGGATGGATACTTGGTTAAAACTTCCAATGTGTGCGCTGACATTGTTGTCACCCGTTAAGCATATAATCGTGAGTTCGAGCTCTATTTAACGGTGCCACTTCTCTCTAGGTTTGGGTAGCCTAGTGGCATTCACCCATTCCTGTATGTCTCAGTATATCGCACGGCACCAAATGCCTTTCACTTGACAGATTGTCAACCCAATTGTCTGGGGTTCGAGCCCTGGCCAACTAGCTTTGCTTAGGCAGCCTGATAATAAATTCTGATTATACGAGACTGGAAGACTGCTGAGACAACACACAATATTGTCTGATACTGCAGAGTATCATGAAAAACTAGACGAAATTAACGACATACTCGCCTACTTTTGTTGCAACGTTTAGTTAAAGATATTTTTCGTAAATAGAACCAAGTAGGTAACATAAATCCATTCATGCGTACACGATAAACAAGCTTTCGTTAGATTGCTTATTAATACACCATGTCTACTGTTTTCATTTGCATGAATTGACTGACAGCGTTGATTTTCCCACGGATGGTCGAAATAAAATTCAAACGAGAGGCAATTAGTTTTTAAGATAGGTCACTAAATACTTGTCAATTTATGCATTACCGTGAATATGCCCGGTTTAGTCATGAGAAGGAGCGCCTAGCAACCAAGCCTGTTTTCAGTGTTTCATCATCAGGCTAAATACAACACATTTATATGGTTTTGACGGAAGTAGTACATCAATAAGGTGAGGGATGGTAATCATTAATGTCAAGTTAGTCGGACTCCTAAAGTATTTTAGCAAATCAGTACTCCTACGTAACAGATCGATCCGGGCTATTGATGCATGGCCACGTGAGGTTTAATTTTTTGACTAGACGTTTTTGTGAGCATAACGTGGGCAAGTGTAAGCGAATTGCGATGGATTCTGCAATGGCTAATAAACGACCTTTGACTCGCTTCGATTGCACTCCACAGACTCGATAGATCGGTTTGAACGAATCGGCCGGGCTAGTTGGATGGTCTGATTCGACCAAGTGTGCCGTGACCGCCGATGAGCAAGCCTTTATCGATCCTCTAGCTAGCCACGCCGAATGATGCTCCAGCATGCGTTCAGATAGTCGCCTTGTTGTGCGGTGTATGTAACTTGTTCCATTGCCAGGAGGCAATGCGGCAATTCAAGGGCGCCCGGCTTGGACCAGGAGGTGACGCTCTTGTGTATGCCGTGTCACTGCGGGCAGCGTTGTCAAGAGCCTTGCCACATTTGGACAAGGATTCGGAACAACGCATGCTGACAGATCAGTTCTTGGACGGAATGCTACCAGCGGTGTGGGATCAGCTCAGGGTGGCTCTCATCGCACATCCGATGACGTTGGAACAGCTGGCTGATGCGGCTCGACAATTACTGGCAGACTAATCCCCGACAGTCAGCGAGCTGAAGACGAGTGAACCAAGTGAAGTGAATGACCTGCGAACCGCAGTGGAAAAGTTGACTCAAGAAGTGGCCATTTTGAAGATGAGGAGGGAGCAGAACCTTGACGACGTCTGTTACAGATGCGGAAGACGTGGACACTGGCGAAGATTTTGCCCGCGGGGCGAGAAAAGGTTTCATGTAAATAAACGTTTTACTGATTGTTTTTGTCTGGGAAGGGTGATCCGATAATAGAGGCGGTTGATAAGACGGCTGTTCAGGCTAGGATAGAAATCAATGGTAGCTCGGAGTGCTGTTTGATTGACACTGGGGCGGCGATTTCTTTGAGTGGGCCGAGATCGAAAGAAACTGTTCAGCCGTGTGCGATGGTCGTCCGAACGGTCGGTGGGTTCACACTCAGAGTTACGGGCGTTGCGGAGTATGAGGTCGGAATCGATTATCACGTAGTCAAGCCATCGTTCGTAATTTCCCCCGACGCACGCCAGACTATATTGGGAGCGGATTTTCTTGAACGCGCTGAGGCTGTGATTGATTTGAAGCATGGTAAACTCGTAACGAAGTATAGAGTGGTTCCATTAGCGAGAAAACACAAGCATCAGCTTGGACAAATTGAAGCGAACTCACCCGGAGCAATACCAGTCTGTGACAATCAGTTGCTGAATGAAGTAACATGCAAATTCCGAAAGCTGTTCACCACGGACCAATACCCATATGGCTACTGTGACTGAATTGAACATGGAATTTTCACCAAGCCAGACCAATTTCGACCATTCGGGCCCAGAAGGACTCCGGTTCTCCTGCAGCCGGAAACTGAGCGACAGGTGAAAAACAGGCTGAAGGAGGAAATTATTGAGGAGGCTGATAGTCCGTTCAATTCTCCTGTTCTATTGGTGAGGAAGCCCAATAGGAAATTCCTATTTTGTGTCGACTTCAGAAGACTCAACGAGATTACAGTCAACAAAGTCGTAGCAGTCCCAGCCGTGGCAGAAATTTTCGACAAGCTACAGAACGCCAAGATATTTACAGTGCTAGACCTGCGGTCTGGATATTGGCAGGTTCCAATCAAGCAATCGGACCGAGACAAAACGGCGTTCACAGTGGGAGAAATGCAATATCGCTTCAAACGCATGCCGTTCGGACTGTCAGGTGCCACGCTCACGTTCAGACGACTGATGTTGAAGGTGCTGGAGGGATTGCACAATACTGTTGTCTACGGAGACGATATCGTCATCTACAGCACGAATGAGACGGAGCATAGCGGACACGTTTCAGCTGTGTTGCAGAAGATTGAACAAGCCGGCCTACGAATCAACAGTTCAGAGTGTCAACTGGCAAAACGAACGTTAATATTACTCGGCCACAAGGTCGGTCAGGACGAGATCCAACCAATTCCCGAGAAACTGCTTACAATCGAGGCCATTCCGGTGCCAACATCGAAGAGGACGTTGCGACAGTTTCTTGGCCATATCGGGTTCTATAGCCGTTTCATCAAGAACTTCAATGAACTGGCCAGCCCGTTGTACGAAATTCTGAAGAAGGATTGCAAATTTTACTGCACAGAGAAGGCCAATCAAGCGTTCGTCAAGATCCAACAATTGATGAAAGAGGGACAGTTGATCCTGAAGTTGTCAGTGATTGGACAGAGATTCGTTGTTGCGACGGATGCGAGCAATGTGGGTATCGGAGCTGTACTGAAGCAGGATGGCGGTATTGTGGAATATGCCAGTAGAGTATAAAACTCTGCTGAACGAAACTACTGAACGACAGAGGAGGAGTGTTTGGCGATCGTATGGGCATTGGAAAAATGGAGACTTTATTTGCTCGGCCGACGTTTCCATGTGGAGACAGATCACAAGCCGTTGGAGTGGATTAACTCGTCGAAGGACCCCCGAGGAAAGCTGGCTCGTTGAACGTTAGGATTATAGGAGTACGACTTCACAATTCACCATGTATCCGGAAGAGAGAACTATGTTTCCGATCTGCTTTCCCGAACGCAGCACATGGATGAAGTTCACAAGGAGGCGATCGGAGTCAACAGTATTGAACTGGAGAATGACCCCGGGAAGTAACAGGCAGCGCAGAGGGCGGACCCGACAATCCGAATGGTGATTGATCAACTTTTATCGGGAGAACAACAACCAGAGAACGAGGAGATTCCGGCGGTGACATCCTTCAGAACGCACTGGTTGAATAGTGCGGGAAGTTTAGTGCGCCGACTGCCGGATGGAATAAGCGTGCCTGTTATACAGACAGGGTTGAGAGAGACAATTTTGAAGGAATGTCATCAGTTGGCTCATACGGGATGTCATCGAACTTACGAAATGCTAAGGCGAAGGGCATACTGGCCGGGAATGAAGAAGGATGTTAACAACTATATGCTGGCGTGCCAGCAAAGTCAACTGCTGAGGAGTTCCAACTACCCCAGTCAATATCCTACACAACCAATTCCGGCCAGTGAGATTGAGGAATTATGATCGCTAAACGTGATGGGTCCCTTCCCAGTAACCACGTCCGGAAATCGATACATCATAGTCACAACTGAACATTTCACAAGATGAGTCGAAACAGCCGCTATACCCGATCAGCGCGCAAGCACGGTATGTAGAGCGGTAATGGAACACATGGTTGCAGATCACGGAAAACCGCGAAGTATATTGACTGATCAAAGTTAGCGAAGAGTTTCGGAACTGTTTGGAGCGTTTGGAAATCAGGAAAATTCGCACAACTCCGTACTATCCTCAATCGAATGGACTGACAGAAAGAAACAATCGCACAATCAAGTAATGGTTGGCGGCAAAAGGAGAGAGCTGGAAGGAAACACTACCAATGATTCTGTTGGCCCACCGCTGTTCGCCTCAAAGAACAACGAAGAAATCCCCGTTCGAGCTAATGTATGGGCGCGTGCTACGCCTGCCAGTCGATCAGGAGATTGGTTTATGGGGAGATCGGCGGATGAACAGGCGTAAATTAGCTGAAGCTCGAAGAGTGGCCACCCAAAACTTGACGAACGCACAAGAAGTTTCTAAGGAGCAGTCAACCGCTACGTTTTCGGATCGAAATGCGGTATTTGAAATTGGTTCGAAGGTGAAATACAGAGACAGGCGGAGTCCAGGCGCAACAGGACCCGGATCTAGTAAGTTCCTGGCGAGGTGGAGAGGACCTAATGTGGTAGTGGATCGCCGTGGTCCAGTGTATCTGATCAAGAATGATAGCAATCAACATCGAGTGCACGGAAGCCAGCTTCGCAAATGGTACGACACCCCGAGCAGAAGAGAGTGTACGCCAGGAGCAGCGACGTCCCCGAAGCCAATGCGCAGATCGTCAAGAGAGCGAAGAATACCTGGACGGCTTTTGCTGCAGCTAGAACAATCTTTGCGGGGGGAGGAATGCAGTGAAGATGAGCTATCGTAATATACTACTCTTTCCATTTCTGTTCAGTAGTAGGATCAGAGCATATATTTTGACATCGTACAAGCCGCAGGAAAAATGCAGGAAGGAACATCAGAGTGCAGTATCGCCCATAATGGTCCCTGCTACTTAAAGGAACTGAGCATTGACGTCTGCGGCAGCCGAGACGGTCTGGGGCCGAATACCGCGTGCAAATGAATGGTTTTGTTTCTGGTCTTGTTTAAACGCTTAACCCATGTGTTGCTTTGTTGAATAAACAACGTTTGTGCCATAGGCGTTCTTGGATCACAACACTAGAATAAGCTGAACTCGGATGTCAGTGGAGAAAACATGGCGACTACTTGTTTGGAACACCCACGCACTTTGTTAATAGATTATTTGCCCCATAAAATTGTGATCACTACTTTCTGTTGCACTGTATTGACGCA
Source organism: Paragonimus skrjabini miyazakii (assembly GCA_014338405.1). Taxonomy (NCBI): domain Eukaryota; kingdom Metazoa; phylum Platyhelminthes; class Trematoda; order Plagiorchiida; family Troglotrematidae; genus Paragonimus; species Paragonimus skrjabini miyazakii. The sequence continues at coordinate 55,904 of JTDE01000868.1, forward strand.
GCATCTGCCTACACTGATTGACAGAAAACGCTGGAGAGGTTTAGCAAAGGATGCACCACATTTTCACGATAAGGCACCGTGTATTGTACACTGGAGTGCACAGACCGCCATCCGAGACTGGGTTTCTGAGAGAACGAATCACCTTCCGTTTTGAAGAAGGAACTTCTTGGAAAACACCTGAGGTGGACTTAAAGTGACTTTTTGAAGGACGTTTGAGATTCTGAGAAGAAACCACTTTACCAGTGATATTCAAGACGTATAGAACGAACGCATTAAGCACAATAATGTTAAGGGGAATTGTATGAGAAAACTACTTATAAATTTGTGTCCAGGTCGCAAACACCTTGACTGTCCTCTGCACTTCTCTGGTTTACTGCTTTCACTCAGGTTAACGACCCAAGTTGACTTCTTCAAGCTGAAGCGTTTTGATACAATCATATGCACACTCAAACAGAATGACTAACTTAAAGTAGACCTTGTGATACACACTTGGTATGGATACAACAAAATGGTGCATCTGCATCCCTAGGCGAATACGCCAAAAAATAATTAATAAGAACGTCAGTTCTACTCAATTTTTATACAAAAGTTGAAGTGCCCCTCAAAAGGCACGGAGGTTTGGTCTTTCAAGAATGGAGAGAGAGAGCTGTGGGGAAGGATTATTGCGTATGAAAGTCAGCTTTCTTTAGTTCAAGTTGAAGCCACGAATACTTCAGTTAGGGACTCGTGAGAAATCTGTTGAAGTTTGCGTTGAATCAACTGCTACAAACCATCCGATCGTGCATTCATTGCCGACCTAGCAGCCAGAATCGCCATCGTTCGGTCGCTGAACGAAGTGACATAATTCTGGATACCAAGTCACCAGGATTAGTTGACAAACCATTTCACCGTTTTGAAAGCACTAGGTTCCAGTGACCACCAGCGAAGTGGTGGACATCTGTTTCAATCTAGTTGGATTTCATCAACAGCAGACACGCCGGAGAATAAAACCCATGACTCGTGAATAAGTGGTAGATTGTAGTCCACATATTTGTCTACTAGATCACGGGAACACTATCACCGGGAATTCAGGCCGGTATGTGAAGTACTCTCCTTAGCTGTTATGCCCTCAATTTTCTTGGGTTGAAATTAATCACTATTTCTCCGGTTAGCTTGTAGATCAGCCCTCATCTAACATGGTCCCAGAAGGGGATTGGGAAAGGTTATTCTAAACAGTTGTTTATAATGGCTTTTCTTCTCTTTTCCTTCTTCACATAATTTCTTACAACCCCGATGTCCTCGACCGTGTGGTCTAGTGGATAAGTGTCTGGACTACAATCTGGCACTTTCTCATGGGTCGCACTTTTGAATCCATGGTATGCACGGTGATGATATGATCCAGAAAGATCGAGAAAGTTGCTCCTCACTTCAGTGGTTGTCACTGGGGCCAGGTGTTTGCAAAAAATTTCTCAACGCCATCCGGGACCGTGATGAATGGTTGCTCGTCTGTTGGCCAACTACTAAAAGGCTGATAAATTTCAGCCTATGAGTGAAAGGAAGCGCAACAACTAAAGAAGATAAGTTTGACACTGTTTGATAATCGATCATAGACACATTGATTGATCAATTGTGAGAAGGCTTGCAGAGCACAGGAAACGTAAACCTGACAGTCACGTGTCTCCACTTGGATTGCATTGGCTGTGACATGGCGATAAATCATCAGGATTCAATCTCTATGAAGGACCGGACACATGGTGTTTACGAAATCAAATGTGATTATTGTGATGTCATTTCCATAGGAGAAACAAGCAGGCGGTTGCAAGTACAACAGACATATAAGCTACCCTCTGAAAGACAGTTACCAAATTCAGCTGCTCTAGTTAGATTCTGCTATCGCGCTACAAGCAGTGTCAAACAATCACGATGTGCTTTGATCAAGCTCGAGCGATTCATAAAGGTCTACTTTCCCATATGGAGTGATGTTGTGCTAAAGCTCTAAACATTTACACCCAACACACATACATTAACATCAATGATAACAAACCCTTCTCTGTAGTGTGACGTGGATCGATAAATAACACAATTCACAGAAGCTCCTTATTTTCATCAATCTTACCCCCAATAAATGGACAACAAATTCGGCCAATCCATTCAGACTCAGTGTAGGTTGGTCTAACCACAGTAAATCCCATCTGGTCTCTGTTCCTTTGTTAATAATATTTCGATTACAACACTCCGGAGCAATACCACCCCAGGTAGTTCATGCGCTGTGTTCTCAAGCCAGTTATTGTACACACGTTAGGCACGATGCGCAAACTGCTTGAATTCTTTCGATCTCAATTTTATGCAGATATTCTACGGTATAAAGTAAGCTTTACCATCCATATTAACTTACTTCAGATCTGTGGCAAAAACAGACATATCCTTCAAGAACTTAGTTGACGATTTGCAATTGCCCCTGCCCAATCATCCATTGGATTACAACAAGAGTGACGTTTTCATTGTTGGTGAGACCGCACTAAATTACCGTGGCTGGTCGAAAAAAAGGTGGCAACAAGCCACGTGGGGGAAATCTAGCTGAGAGCTTTTAAAGACACATTTGTATTGTGGGCGAGCGATCGCAGTATACTACTCATAACATTACTATTCAGTAGTGGGGTAAGAGCATGGGTCTTGACACTGAAGCAGCCGCGGGAAAAATACAAGAAGAAAGATCGCAATGCAGTATGACGTGATGTAGTTCTCGGCACATACAAAGACTTAACATTGACGTCTCTGGCAACCGTGACGTCCTGGGCCCATGACCGTACGCGGATGAGTGTTTTTGTTTGTTGTCGTATTGAAAAGCATAACCCTTGTGCCATCCGTGTTCGTGGCTCACAACACAATGATATTTCTTTGTGTGGAAGCATGAAGAGAGAGAAGTTGTCATCCTTTATCGGAAAGTATAAAAATGTGTGATGTTTCCATGGTATGTAGATTAAGCACACTCCATGGTTCTACGATCAGTTCTAGAATGTCTGGATGGCTGGTTCATTTTGTACCACTTGCCTGCCCGAGATAAACAGTTAAATGGACACTCAGCGGCGTTGATTCCCTCGTGCGTCTGAACAACCTCACTCCCTTACCGCATTGATATTGAGATTCCTGATATCAAACTGACGAGCTTGTCAGCAAACACCGTCTTGGTTCTGCAATCCTTGGACCAGGACGTTATTTGGTCTTTCTTATGCAAATTGAGAAAGCTGTTGTTGACTTATTTTTGGGAATGAGCCGAGCCAAATTTAAAAAGTTTCAATTCCTGAAACCCACATTTTAAATACCATGAACTCTGCCGGGAGTACACGACCAAAAGTACATCCGGATGAAGTAGTCAGTGAGTTTGCCAAACCAAGCTTCTTGCAGAAGTCTATACTGAACATATTGGACAAACCACAGTACGACCTAATTTCAGATTATTCAAACTATACCCATAGACAAACGACCGGTTTGCCAGAGGTGTTTTCTGTGTGCATTCTACTTAGTACGAAAATGCCTACGTGCTCAGTGCTCATCGTGTACGTGTTAACCTGCTTCCCCTTCAGCCTGGAATCTGGGTCCACGCAAACTAGCTCCGCTTACTCTCTGAAGCCAGCTGGTCCGTGTCCCATCACGCCGTAGAAGCCAGGCGACCCCTGTCTGCCAACCTACCCGTGCTCAATAGCCGTTCAACTCAGTTCGTCGATGAACCCTAGAGGAGACCACTGGGAAATTTTCATTGGACACTGAAACTATCGAAATTGCTGCCGAGAGACACCAGAAAGATGCCCAGACCTTTTTAGGTATTGGAATGATCGCCGAACTTGGGATTTAGGTTGGAAACGTTTCATCGTCACACGATGTTACATCATTAGTCAATGTGTTTCAGCGTATAGGTTTCAGTTTGGGGTTTGATGAACTGTAATGGTTGCCTGCACCTTTATATACCGGAATGAGATGATTTCCTGATCTGAATTCTGACTGGTCACTTTCTGTTGTTTTGACCTTTAACCTGAATTGCCACTGGTGGTTTTTTGTCGCCTTCACACATTGACTTAAGGCCCAGTTGGTTATTGCGCACACCTCTCGTACCTTTGATTTGGAGTTTGATTGGCTGCTTCCTGCTGCAACCCAAATGCCAAGCTCGGTGAACATCCCTATTCCCGAGCTATGAACAACAGCACTACTGTTTCTAGCTATCAGGGATATCCATATCTCTTAAACTTCATGACATACGGTTAGGTTCCAGAAGAGAGATTGCCTTCAGACTGTGTGCTTTAACGTACGACTTTGCTGCCGCAATTCTGTTAGTGTGATGTATGACCAAATCGGTGACGCAAGTATTCCAACACTGTGTGAAATATCTCAACGCGGTGGTGAGTTATAACTAAAGCTCACAGAAGGTGGACTGCGGACAACACTGCGGACGGGGTGAGCCAGCATTCAACAAACTCTGGCCAACAGGCGAGAAATTGCAAGCAAAAACTCACGACAGAGAAGATCAGCCACATACACAAAACCAGGCAGAACTGCACATGACATGATTTCAGAAGCCGCCTTTGCGTTGTGCACTAGTATTCCGATTCATAAACGCGAAAGCCCGTCTGGAATGGGAACGTGCTAACCGGGAAATACAGATCCTGCTTTATTGAACGATTTTTCGCCACATTACAGCCTGATCTATACATTGAACCAGTTGTGGATTCTGCCTGCACACTGATGCAAGCTTATGTCAAACTTTTCTGTGCCACTTTATTCCCACTTTTGCTGTGCAGCATACAACACAGTTACAGCCACATGCAACTAGAAAAATGAGGATATTCTACTGTTTAATTTTTCTTGTTCAGTGGCATTTCATCAGTGGAGCTGTTTAGTCCAAACACTGTTATATAAAGGAGCATTTTCCGTGTTTTTACGTTAGCAGCACCAAGCTTTGTAAATTCGGGACTGATATTCTGATTTTTATCTTGCAGCTATTTTTTCCAAAACACCCACGGACTGCCGAGCGAACCTGTCAGGGTTGAAGTATCGTTGAACGAGGCGCCAACAGACCCCGTTAAATGCCAACTGGGACCTGATCAGCAATGGCTTAGTGTTCTACCCGGTGTGGGTTGGGACAACCTGGTGAACGAGGAGCGTGGACCGACAATCGATCGTGATCGATATACTAAATGTCGACACTCACTGGACGGGCGCTTCCTCATCCCAGATGACATTATGGTTGGTAGGTTTTCCGGTCAAAGACAATCTCGTTCACAATAGTCGCACAATGTGCTAACACAGTTTGCAAAAAATCTGAAACTGAGAGTATACACAATTCAGTCAGTACTCGAACGACCTTTAAATCTAAACTTTGCCGGATCGTAACAATTCTTATTCGATGTATACACATGTTTCCGGTCAAAAACTGAGAGTCTATCTCATGGTATGAAAAACAATGAGTCAAACAGGTGGTTGCAACAGTGTGAATGGCCGGTTTCGGTAAACACAAGTCATCTAGACAATTCATCCAATATGTTTTTATTTGACCATCGGTTGGAAGGCTATCTGTTACGCACACTGAATTAAACGCCTCCACAGATCATTAATAAGTGGTCGGGGAGTTCGACTGATATAACTTGAACACGACTCACAGTCAATCACAGTTTTCTAGGTCGGAGAAACGTTTCAGTCAGCTTTCTTTGAACAGGAGCACTAGACTGATTTGTCATTTTTACTGGAGTTCAGACCAAATTATCGTTATTGATCTCGTGATCAAACTCTCTTAATCTAGTTTAAACTACATGTTTTATTTAACCTGCCCAGTAATATCTTTGACTATGTATGAGCAATCGAGAGTAGTTTCAATCGACATCAGCTGGTCATGCTAAATGCAGACATCGAATAGATAGAATTTAGGTTCTCGGTAAGCAGATAGACAGATAAATAGACCAAAACTAGGATCTACTGCCTCTGTTTAAAAGCAATTACTTAAAAAGTCTGTGTGAATACAAACCACGAGATTGACTTATTGAGCTTTAAAAACTTGGTACTAACAATCAATCCGCACCACTCTATCGCTATCGTAATATGCAAGCTGGCCGTGTTTAATCCGATTGTCACCTACATTTACTAACCAAATTTGGGGCAACCGAGAGACAGCGTTCTTCCGAAGTAAGAGGTTCCAGCAACAGTCTTGTAGAAGGAAACAACACAAACAAGCATGAGCTAAAGGCTGACTAAGCCATGCACACTGGTGTTATACAAACGAAAACGAAAACGGCGTTAACACCACGGCAACACGCTCTGAAACACAATTCAAACTCAATCCATGCGCGCTTGCTAGTTTCAGTTACACGTTACACTATTCCTAGTGTTTGTTGTATTAATTATCTTCCATTTACCGAAGATGTGGCTGTTGTGAGTTGAAAATGTACTTATCGAGGTGCGCGCAGCGTACTCTCGTTAAAGCTTGGTGTTCGCTGCGGTTACTGTCCCGGTTAATCATGTGGTGTGTGTTCTAACTATCTAACAAAAAATTATTCAGAAGAATTTTTCTACACAGTCTCAGCTTATTCATGTGTTTAAAACAAGTAAGGGGTTTGAATAAGGCAATAAGACGTTGTAAATCATGTGATGTTCTCCGGAGTAACATTTCGTACATTCTGATCACACTTGGACATGTAACTAATTTTAAACATTAAGATAAGGTTCCGTAGGGCGGAAATAATGGCTTAGAGGATTAGACAGACAGACACGGCTACGAACAAACAGCCTACGTCTGTCACGTCCCATTGTTTATAAAAATATTCATTTAGTTGCAGTATGTACTACATAGGGCGAACAAACCGACAGCTAGCTTCTCGTATGAAAGAGCATGTTCCCAAGTGGCCGAAAACACAACTAGAAACGCCAGGCGCGTGCGTAGAGGCCGGTGGACAGCACCCAGCATCGTCAATAGCGAAACACATAATCCAAACAGGACACAGAGTCAAGGTTTGTGACGCATTCTCTGTGATTGTTCGAAGTCACCGGAAACGTACCCTCCAGTTTGCTAAGGCTTTGACCATCAAACGTCATAATCCCCCCTCTGTGGGTTCGAAAACAATATGTGTTGATGTTACGGCTGCCATGGTAGTCAGCATCCCCAGTTGTTTAAGCATCATCTCCGTGTTTGTCTGTCTAATCCCCTAAGCCATTACTTCCGCCCTATAGAACCTTATCTTAATTTCAAGTTGAACACCACCCACAATTGATCGCAACTCTCGCATCCTCATAGACTTTCCAGTCGGCCCCTTTCGAAAAGCTTCTTTTTCGAAAGGGGCCGACTGGAAAGTCTATGAGGATGCGAGAGCTGCAATCAGTTGTGAGTGATGTTCAACTTGAAATTAACCAAATCCCCGACTACTCATTAGTAACCTTATCTTAATGTTTAAAATTAGTTACATGTCCAAGTGTGATCAGAATGTACAAAATGTTACTCCGGAGAACATCACATGATTTACATCTTCTCATTGCCTTATTCAAGTTCATAAAAGGAACAAATTGCTTCAAATTCCTCCAAAGTAAGGGGTTATCTACTACGAATATCTTGACATAACTTGAAATGACTACAAGTTCCCACTCCTCAATCACAACTTCGCTACTTTTTTGTCTTGCAGAATCGAAAATGTCCTCCGAACTGGATCTTACCTCAGAAGTTTACGACTCCAGCAGTTCAACCAGATCGCTGACCGCTTTCTCCATCAATTCGGCCGTGGATATCGGCTTCTCGTTTTACAAAATCAGTGGAGACTTTTCTTTCGAGAAAGAATCTCTCAGGGATAAAACTGTACGTCTCACCCTTTGACATAAACACTTAACCTAGTTTGTAGACATAATTATTGTCTTAAGTGGAACACCACGCATACAGGTGGAAAACTAGAGTCTAACACCCTTTTACGAAAGGGAACAACTGAAAAATACTGTGTACTTCACGACAAAATGTGACTGATGTTCAACTGTAACCATTCTATATAAATGGCTGATTTGGATGAGCGATCTTGATGACTAATTCTTACAAATCGATTATCACGCACGTACATTAATCAGGCAACCCTAGAATCTGCCTTTTACCTGTCAGCGTAAATAACTTAGAAGTGATGTGCCAATTTTAGGAGCTGTGGGGTGGGAGCTAATGAAAATTCTGTACGTGTAACAAACCGCATTTGTTCAGTTCACGCTCACCTGTGCGCATTAGCAATCACGCAATTTGAGCGCCTGTGTGGATTCACCCAACCAGTTGGTTCAAAATGCGGCAAGATGACGGCCGCATGGTTGACACGACATAGGCGAGTTGAGTCATTTGGTTTGTTTTATTAATGTGCTTTAACCCCGGTCGGATTCTATGGAATTTAATGCAAGCTTATAGATCACTTCACAATAGCTGTAATCGCAACGACCAAGACCGTTGTCTAGCATGAATGAACACCTCCCGTTGGTGATCAAAGGCTTTGCGGATGATCCAGACGGATAGAATAACGGTTAATAACGTCAGGAACTTGAATGGTGGCATTAGGGAGAAAATTTTATAGCCTTAGCACGAAAGTATTGTACTTGCAACTCATCTACTGACAAAATTTGGGAACAGTCCAGAATCAATCTCCATCATGTACTTCGTTTAAGACAATTGAGTGTGGTCGAGGCTGAAGAATGTGTTGCATCTTGGTCGTGATACCTAGATGACACTGACGTTGGAAATGATATTCATCAACGAAAAGCACCAGCTCAGTTTTACACGCCCCTATGCCCTTTCTGGAACGCAGGACATTAGAGCCGCCATCACGTGATGACAGCTGATAATCATTGGCAATCACGTGATCGGAAATGATACAGGTGCTAGGACATCTGCAAACGCCGGAAACCGAGGTCAATCTTGAATTGTACCTGCGAATCACAAACAAAGCAAACAATATAGATATCAGGTGTGTGAATGTAATATGAATAAAATTAAACAGGTGACTTGTTCAGGAAGAACAAAATATCGATCTTAAATTGACCGTAATCATCCGCTTCGTGGTGGGTTTGATACACGCATTATTTGCGGCGGAGTGTCTAAAAGAAGTGGATGAATCAAGCTGTGATGATAGCAGTATTAATAGCATACTCATCGTACCCACTAGCAGCCACATCCCTGAGGTTTCATTCAGTAGTCAGTTAATAAAAAAGGTCTCATAAAGACTAGAGGACACCTAGTGAACAGAGAGTCAGCAGCTGTAGAGGTTGACAGTTAGGGTAATCATAAAAATAAAGAATAACTTACTAATGATCAGACTCGGAGATGAAATTTACCACTGAACAATTAGGTTACGGAATTAATGTAACGTGCACAAAACTTAAACTTATCTGTGTGATCGATCAAATTATTTGAGAAGGGTTGGTTGAACAATAACAACGTTCTACAAAATGTACGGGTAACGTTTACCTAGAGATATACTCACATTTAATGAGAACATGTCGATACAAGTTTGTCAGTTGACTATGATATCCGTTGTATAAGTCCAACTGGTTAGATCCAGTCTAACCGAGGACAGATAAGTGCTTCTTTTATAGTAAACTTCTAACAACTTGCTTGTCCCAACCCTATCTGTTCTGTCACGGCATGTATGAGACAAACTGACCTCACTACTTACAGAAGACAGTGACCAACGTCGAAATGTTCTAAAATAACTTTTCCACCTCTTTATGTAACTGCGCCCGTTCAGGCCAATTTACTTTAAATCAACCATCTCATGCTTTTGTCTCCTCGTTTGTTTGGAATCCACAAGCACTTTGAATTTTAACACAGTTCGTGGCAAGATCTATTTCTCGAGCATATCTGAATATTTCAGATCACATGGTTCCAATAATTACCAAATATAATTATCTGGTAGTGGTTGGATAATAGTTCACAGGAACAGTATATATACAAGAAAGACAGTGTATGCTAAGGTGACTAAATTAGAGATAACCAATTAGAACAGCGTTCCGAACGAACTAAGTTCGCTACCAATATCCCCGAATTCCGTTGTGTATAACTTCGGTTTGTCAAATAACCCCCTTTACAAAGCCATGCTGTTCTTTGAGCAACATTACTTGTGGTGTATGAAGCACAATACATATCTGACTACGCTAGTACCAATTTTAGTTAAGATCTTTTATAACTCGGTTCGACATAAACAGTTATTATATAGACGAAATTGACTATAATAACAAGACTACTGAAATAGCTAGTAGTAGGTTGTATCATTAAAAATATTCATGATTTGCAATCACAATTTTTTTAAATAGGATTTATGGTTTAAGGTCTAACTCGTTTCATTCTGATTATGACTCTCAAGTGATTGCAAATATTGCATTCATAAAAACTAACTTTAATAGAACAGGATAACTGGACCAGCGTTCCCCTCCCGTTAGAGCCTTTGTTCGGGCCGGGCTGTTCCGTCCGAACTTTAAGGATCACCAGGTTGTCACACCCAACTACGGAGCCACATTTATATAACATTTGTTCTCAGCTTCGCTCTGAAAAACTCCAGATATTATATCCAGCCGAAAATCGCGTGTTCAAGGCTCTTTATTCTGGGCGAAGTCGTCAGGTTGGTTAAACGTGCTGAGTAGCATCTTATATGCATCTTGTGTCATGATCGTTATACGAATCTCTGACCAAAGATTACATGTTTCGATAATGTTTTCGACTGGACCACTTCAAAGACCTCATTAGGTATTGAGGCTATAGTTAGATGCGAGTGATATTCAGTTGATAACACAACTGCATAGAGAACTTCGGAAACAGTACAGAGCTGGGGACTGTTAATCAACATTCTTTTCAAACGTTACGTTCAATAGGAAGAGGGCAGTCGCGCACTGTTTCATATATTGTTATGTTGTTATTTAATACTAATCCTAACGAGATGCAAATTAATCTACAGCAAAATTAAAACGGGCAACTAAAAGTATGCAGAGGACATGAATGACAAAGTTGTTAGTGAATTAAGGCAGCTTCTTCTGGGCAGTTTCTTTTCAATGTTACCAAAGTTGCTAACAGAGAGACAACGTTTTTTTTATATATTAGGCAATCAAATGAGTACTCAGAACCGATACATGAGCAGCAAAATTAGGTTGACTTGTCAGTCTAGATTTGGTTATCTAGATCTGTCTATTGTGAGGACGCCTTTCACTTCAGTCATTTACTTTATCACTAAACATACGTGTACATAACCTAGCATTCGGTTGTGTTTCCAACTTAGTTTACGGAAATCTTGATAAAATAACGTTTTTATTCACCGGCCAATATCTGTTTCACTGTGTACTTAACGGGCAATTTTTCAGACGCGGTTTACCGAGGATCTTTCATACTGAATTCATATGATCAAACTTATTCACATTCTACCTCTGTTTACTTTTGTACGCTGACACTGGTTACTGGTCCGAAGTCTCGAAAAGTCACCCCCATAATGTTTTACATGGTGTGCTAATTCCCTGATTCAAGTGTGCCCGATGTGAGGTTAGTGGTTGACCTTGTTACAAAGGCAGTTAGGCGAGCGTTACAGCTCGCAGAAGGGCATCTGCTCCGTTGTCACAGCAGACCCAATTTGCAACCAACCTGACTGTCAATTACTCAATAACGGCGCGCGTCGTATATTCGACTGACCTATATTTACACGCATTACAAGTATACAAAAAGCAAAAATATACTGCACAGTGCCTGTTTTTCGTCCAATTCATTGCGCAATAGATGACTACAAAAGGACTAATCGTGCTAAGCCAACTGCGTCACAAGCGGTACATGGCACAACTTTTGCCGGACTCCACATTACATCCACGATTTCGAAATCGTTTGCTGGATATCGCTGCGCATTTGAAGCGAGGAAACGTGACAGTTGAGAGAGTCGAACAATTTGACAAAGGGTACTCAGGATCTGTGACAACCGTGGATGACAAAGAGCTACTGGCTTTCGAAGCAGGCATGCGAGCTTTCTATCTTGCTGACCTGATTGTCAGGTAAGTAGATTATCACATATTAGTAGGAAAATGTGTTGTACGTATGATCACATTGTATAACAATCTTCAGACTAATGAATAATTAAGAGAATGAGCAAAATTACCACAGATTGTCTACAATCTGAAAGGACTAGTCGTTGAGAAAACTAGTGATTCATTCTCCAAAAACGTCAGGCCTCCGTACGTAAACTGACAGACGACACTAGCTCCATCCTTCGTTAATCGTTTGGGTTGAACTTGTACATAGCTACCAAAATAATGGACTAAACTTAAGCACATTTTTCCGTGTACCGAAACCGTGGAAAATGAACATTGAGATCTCGGGGTGAGTGTTCTGGTGCTGCAATTACCTTGGGATTTTCTAGCCCTATCGTCTGTATCCTCAATCATGTATCCATCACGTCGGTCCGTCAGATCGACTAAACTGTGGCGTCCACCCTGTGAATATTTCTCTCTTTGGATAAAGATATTTGCGTGTTTTTCTGTGATAGGATCGCCTGAGATGAACGTCGCATCATGGTGTTGTAACCGCAAATGAAACTTGACCTACGATGTTGTGTATTACAGAAAATCCATCATAAGTTATGTGAAAACATAGAACAACGAACTTGTGTACGAATCTGTACGACTCTACGTGTATCCGTACACATTGGGCAGTAGTACATTGCCATTCGTCTTGTTTACACGTACTCCATAGCACATACACACAGTTCCAATAGTAGCTTCTGGTCTCTCGTATACGTGGTGCTGTGACCTGCCCATTCATTTCCGAATATACGCACTTTGTTATTCACAAACATAGGCGCATGTTACAAAACAATGATACTAGGCATTTGCAGATGATGTACGGTTGGACGTGGTGCGCAGCCAACACAAACCATTGTCCCCGAAATACGAAGTGTGTAACCGCAGTCGGTTCAAAGTATTTACTACTATTGCTCACTACTGAAACATGGTTGACAGTCATTGCTGGTGTTTTAACCGTTATCCTTACAGATAGCCAGTTCAGAAGTGTGCATAATATTTAATACTAGGGTAATTCCATTTGAGTAGAACTTCACGAAAATCCATCAAATGAGACACGTTCAACGTTCATGATCGATCATCCTCCCCTAATGACTGCAACAAGCGGGTAAAAAATTGGTGTTTCGATGACGGGTTATTGGTGCATCATTTCCAGCGATATGCTAAAGTAGAAAGCTATTGATTTGTTTCGATCGATTAAACCAAAGTACTGGATACCGGAAATGTTGAAACATTTATCATGCTATTAAGCAGACGGACATCACTGTATTCTGATACAATGCTTGTCTTTAGATAATGCCACAAACGCGTCTGGTACGGGTAACCTTCAAGGTTAGGAAAACCCATTCATTGAAAAAATATACTTTAGTCGTGAGCATCCTAAGCAAATGAGCACGCAAGTTTGCGAGTCACTTAAGACCAACATTGATGACGTGTGCTCACAGCCTTTAAGCTTATGATTCCGTTATAGACGTTGAAATCTCGCTACAATTGCATGAAAGAAAAACAGAGACATGACAAACATTTGTGCACGAAATTCACAGATCGTTCTTGCGACCGAGAACATTTATTGCAAGTTTATCATATTAACTAAAAAAACTTTCATTCTGACGCTTTTTTTCTGACAATGTCCTGTAATTCAAAATGGCCTTTGGTCACATTTGCCAGTATTCTGGTTTGATGTGGAAACGGAACAAGCGATATTATAGCGTTTTGCTTGGTACATTATAGGCATGTATATCGACCTACTTTTCCCTGAATACTTTAAATACCTTCCTGCGCTTAGTTTTTTCCATAGTAGGAACGTCGTCATCCGGAACAGACAGTTTCTGTCATCAGTAATGTAACATGAAAGCCGGCTGTCTTTACTCTGATTGTCCGGAACAGACGTGGACTAACTTTGGGGTAACGTGGAGACATCAGGAGACAGCGTTCTTCCGAAGTAGGGGTCCCAACAACAGTCCTGTAAAAGGAAACAACAAGAAGCAAACATGAACCAAATGCCCAGTAAGCCATGCACACGACTTACACAAACGAAAACTAAAAGGCGTCAACAACACAGCAGCACGCCCTGTTACGCAATTCGAATTTAATCTGTGTGCGCTTGCTGGTTTCGACCGCACGTTACAGTTAACATACTCACAATAGGGGGCTTATTCTAGGATAGCCGTTACTTCATAATAGTCTATTAAACAAGAGACCAGTTAACTTGCTCTAACCCTCTGGACTTATTGTGGAAGATTCTGCTGTCCGTCTTGCTGATAGTTTCACTGATAGACGAACATCCTGAACCAGTAGTACAGATTAGCTTGAAAAGTTGATCAATTTTGTTTAGGGCAAAAGTGGTGTTCATTTCACTGCCACTCTTGTAGTGGACAAGAGAGTGTGCGCTAGACCCTCGTCCACTAACAATTTAGATCGTCTTTCCTGAAGAGCAATCGAAACGTAATCCCAACAGGCATTGAACTACAGAACGCAGTGTAGTTTGAAAACAAGCCGTATATTTCCAGCAATGTTTGAAAATATGATAAGTAGTTAGCTCTAGCCTAGTCTGGAACCAACGACAGCAACGAAGAGGAGAAAGAAATGAAGCACGAGATGGGCTATAGCCCACTCAGCGACACTCAAAAGCCCGCCAGGCGAAAAATGCGTGGAACCTTCGTGTGCGTTAAACAACGCTCGAAAAGGTTCTGTTGAACGACCTTGAAGAAGGAAATACTAGATGAGTCGTTAGGAAAGGAGCAAGCATTCGCTACGTGCAATTAGTTGCGCGACTGAAGAAAGTGGCACTGAGTTCGTATCAGGTCAATTATGGCAGATGTACACAGAATCATGCATATAGAACAAACAAGCGGGAAAACACGGTTGCAACCGGGATCTTTAGAGAAGCCACACGACCGCTGATCACTACACTCTTCCATAGTCTGGCCTCATGACCAGTGATGGTGTAACGTCTATGCTTATCAAGTATTCCCCTCCTAAATTTGTCGTATGATCTGTTCTGAGGAATGTCTCATCGCATACCTAGCAACTATAATGACCTCCGAGGTCTAAATCTTGTTAAAGCAACCGCCCACCGTGACACATATTGCAATACCCTATTAAAGTATGGTACGGGTAATTTGGATTAAACAACTGCTGGGATATTTTGTTTGTCAGAACTGCCAAGTTTGTATTTTAGATTATTTTGTCACTTAAGCTTTACTGCGGGCTTGGCCAGTCACTCAGCAGCCAACAGGTTCGATCAGTGGGGTGGCCCGCAAATTATAGCTGCTGGTCTGTAATGTCGGTAAAGTTAAAACGACCCATTCAGGCTGAGGTTCGTAACAGTATTTCGGCTGTCGAGTGTAATAGTGCTGCTGGCCCAGATGACCCCGTGCTGAGTATTTTCAAACAAGATGGGAAGGCGTTGGCAGAGACCTTGACTCAACTGTTTTGACTGATGTAGACGACAAAATACAAAGTTCTCAGTTTGGGTCACTCGATGATAGTTCCCATATTCAGGAAATGGGTTAGGGGCTGTTACGAAAACTACAGTGGGTTGGCTTGGCCTCAGTCGTTACTAGAGATGCGACATCTATTATACTTTGTCGACGCACTAAAGTTCATGAGGTAGACACTTGAAGGGACACATAGAGTTTATTCCTGTGCGGTGATGAGGTGATCACACTCACATTTTTCGCCAAGTATTGAGACAGCGCCACATGTGCCGCCGGCCAACAACTACCACTTCTCTTTACTACATATAGGTTCGATTTAGTGGATCGACGTACAGTTTTCGAGTAGTTCAAACATAAAGGTGTACCAAACAAGTAAGTGAACATACTGCTGGTGCCTTTTTCCCATGCTTCAGCTGAGGTTAGAGTTTATGACAAATTGTCTGACGGTTTCAGCAGAAACAGCGCTGTACGTCGACATTGTCCACTTTCATCATTTCTGCCTAATTTTGCCATACACAAAATAATTAGGGACTGTCTGAGGCACTTACAAAATGCGGACGTGGCTGTTCTGCCTGGCTGAATTCCACCCAATCTTGAATGTGCTGACAGAAAAATTTAACTGTTTGATAATATTCTCTCAAGGCAGACCAGAGGCTGCGCCAGATACCTCGAAATGAGCGTTGTAACCCCCAAAGCACAAAGTGTTTCTGAAACTGTGACTAAGTAGACCTAATGTAAGATAAGCAAGTTATTGGTATTGTTGACCGAGTTTCACATTTCAAATGTACCTCATCTGCGACACAGGCGCAGTGAATGAAAAGAAAGCCCATACCTCCAAAGCCTGGGCTGTATTCGCTAATCTATAGGATTTCTGACGACAAAGAAACATTGCTGTGAAGATTAAGGTAAATATGATGGTCAACTAACCTCACGGCTGTTAAACCTGATCACTCAAGGTAGATGTAAATCGTTTTCCGGCGTTTGACCATCAATATTTGTGTTAGATCCCTCGCTTCGGGTGGCACTAGTGGGTAGGTAACGAAGAGTTTAGGGAGCGGGTATTTGGTAGTAATTGCCTTGCGAGCGCTTTGTACATTTAGTAAGTTTGTCCTGAGTTGGATGGTTAGGTGATACACCAATAAATGCCAGATAGTCGTCTGCCACAGCAAACACACTGCCGATGCTGCGGCCGACATGTGCAAGATGGGAGATGGACAGCTGATGATTTGACGTAAAGAACTGAAGCCAATTACCAAGCAACTGGCGTCTGTAAATCCGAGTTATCCCTCAAGGTGGGGCTGTCTGCAGACGTTAGGTGAGATGGCAGCCAATCAAGTTCAGTGTAGTGAGTGCAGCTACTGTTTGACCGAGTTGTCTGTAAGGCAGGTGTAATTGATGAATCAGGGCAGTGAAAGTCACAGGTCAGCTGCTTCGTGAATCGGCCGCTTGCAACTCGCATGGTTTTTGCAGGATACAGGTATCTTGACGTTGAAGGCCTCCATTTAGACAAGGAGATCCTTGTGATTAGGCCGCATTCCTATTTCATTAAAGTTGGTTATTTTGTCCATTGTTATATGATTGTCAAACATAAGTGTGAGCCACTGATTTATTGCTGTCTACAGTGATAATGCTTCTAACAAGAGAATAAGGGAGCAATATGTAAAACTGAGATAACAGTTTATTCCGATACTATGGCTACTTTAGTAATCATTATGCCCAGATTTTTTAATTTCCGACTGGCTACTTTATTGTTTGTCAAATCCTTTCGTCTAATCGCTTAACTCATAAGCTCCGCATCTTTGAAGCCATAAACGCGGTAGTTGCCATTAAGGGACCTATGTCAACTAACCCAGCGTTTTGGTGTAACGTGTTTGACAGACAAGACCGATATGTTCATTCCTTGCCGGAGTTGACTGTGTTCTGTTGCCAACATATCACAATCATTGAGATGCCGCAGTTTCTGCATGAAACGTTTATTGTTCGAGGTGTTACTTGAGGGGTCTTTTGAAGAGGCGAACATTGCATTAATTGTATAAAACGCAAGGGGGAGTAGGCAAAAAATTCACCACTAAAAACCACAGTCAACACTAATATCGATGAATTAAGGGAAACCTGATTAATAAACTGAACCCATTAAAAAATTATGTTTTATAGCCGGTACATGTATTGTAAATGTAGCGTGTTAATCAGCGTTCCACAGTGTATGGTGAGTGCTCCAACATTACAAAGATACAACGTGTTGATTCATCCACTTGGAGCATGATGGTGGCATCCTACCCAAGTTTGTCGGTGAACGTTATCAGGGTTCACAATAGTCCACTAAAACGGTAGTATAGCTCGTCCATTGTAGTCGCAAAAGTGTGTAAACGATCACATCTCAGTCGACTGATTGTTGTTTGAGTTCAAACCGGACTATTTTAAACATGTAAGGAGAG
Source organism: Paragonimus skrjabini miyazakii (assembly GCA_014338405.1). Taxonomy (NCBI): domain Eukaryota; kingdom Metazoa; phylum Platyhelminthes; class Trematoda; order Plagiorchiida; family Troglotrematidae; genus Paragonimus; species Paragonimus skrjabini miyazakii. Next base: position 73,797 of record JTDE01000868.1, read on the forward strand.
TTTAGATGCAATACTCACTCGTAAAAAGTAAGATGTGTAGTGACTTGTTTGATCAGTCGTGCGTAATCCTGTATGGTGGCTTGCTCACTTGTTCACCATATCCACAGGATAAGCAGTTGTCATTACTTACATTTTTTCTGGTGGTGCCCATGATTAATAAATCAGTTGCAATTAAGAGCGTCAATTAGACACTTAGTTATTAGTGTCTTTTCTGCTATCTTTCATATTACAGTAACACCTGATGTATTGTTAAGCATAGTATCCTTCCGACTTCTGTCAATGGAATGTGTGCATTTTCTATCCTACATTCATTGATCTACCTCTTAAAGAAGTGAACAATGAAAGTACTCTCCGTCAGTTATTTTTCACTAAAGAATACATAATAGTGTAGTGTAGTTTTGGAGTATGAGCCGAGTAGTGTGTTAACTTAGGCGCTCAACAGTTTTTGTATATCATACGTAAAATTTATAATTCCAAATTTGATTGACAGTCAAAATCAGCCTGACTGGTAAGTGGACAATCTGTGGACGGATAACTAGCTTCTGCTTGACCACCTTCATTGGTGTCTGCTGGGTTAGTGAGACTAACTATACTGTGACCGGAAGTCAGGTGATGTGGATACCTGTTTCTGATTGGGTTTCAGTTATCCACTCAGGTAACAGTTACACGACCGTCTGTAAATTACACGCGGAAAGGTGCAGCGTGTTGCGGACTCTTAAGGCAGATCTATTTCCTATCTTACCACATTCTTCCGTTTCTTTTGGGATTGTTATCTTACTTTTTGGAGACATTACCAACAAGTTGGTCTTTACTTAACCGTTATATTTAACACATTTCAGGGACTATGGTACACACAGCATTGTTTCCGTGGATGCTGGTGGAGTGCTGGTTAAAACAGATGCTTTAGACAAATCCACTGTTCAAATGACTAATACGGAACGTGAGAGATTGGCTCTATCAGCCACTGTGAACTTTGCCAGTTTGTTGAAAATCAAGGCAGGTGGAGCATACAACGTCAGTCAAACTGTGGTACGTTTTCTTGCCTACGTCTATATATATATCGTGCTGTATTACTAATATCTCGTGTGATATATTTGATAATTTAGAAGAGACGTGATCAGGAAAAATCTGGGCTCCGGCTGGATTCTAACCAGTGACAGAAACAGAATGCCCTTACGCGACTAGATGAGTTACGAAGCCAAAACGGGATCTTAGAAGTTTTACATGTAGTTTGGCTTGTAGGTACCAATGTGAAGTGCTCCAGAAAACCTTAGTGGGCATTCAGTACAATTGGAGGGTCAGAAAGAGCCTGATTCCACTAAATCTTCTTAGCTTTGTGCTATGGCGTCAGAGTACATTTGATTGAACATTTTGTCACCGTTTTACATGGTGAGGGTAGCGAAGATGCAATGTAGGACAATCTAACATACAAATTACATCTCAGTTATATGAAAAGCCAAAGGTCATATCACAATACCTGACAACTGAGAGGATGAAAGCGTTCCGTGTACATCCGCCGACCAGCCATTGTCCGCTTAAATGATCAACTGATTTTTTTCACCTGACACGGTCACCCTAACAGATCTGTAACGAGCAATTCAAACTGTATTACGCATAATTAAGTGCTTCCACTATTCTCGAGGATACTTCGAGGTATAATGTGCTCATTTCAACTGTTCGGTTGATAACACGTCGCGGATCATCACCACCACACCATCCTAAGTGATGCTTATAGGGTCGAGCGAATTGAATCTTCGAACGGGACTCTAAAGATACTTGGCTAGTTCGAACATCGTTCTGATTATACCTAGCAAATATGATCAGATAGAGAAACAATCGGGTGGCGATTTGATAATGCGCCTCACCATAACGCATATGGATGATATATAATACTAAATGTACGCAAAATGTACAGGTTCAAGGGAAATTGGTAATTTGCTGTATATAGAACTCCTGCATAGCTTAGTTTCCACCTACCTACCATTAGCCTAACCACTAGGAGTGTGAAACATGAAGGATTTCATATGTGTAATTTTCAAGGTGGGAAACAGTCCGGCCCGAAGCAAAACATAAGCCGTGTAATAACGATAGAAGATATATCGTGAGAATGTTACCAGTTTTGTTTACTCTATTCAGTCATGAACACGAACCATTAGAATAAATAGGACATACGGATAGCAACCACAACTACTCATCAGTAGTCTAAAACAGCGCCCAGCAGGTTTAATGAGATCGGAGATTTCACCCTGTCTAGGAAGTCGTAAGCGCGGGGTTATCAGTTGGAGTTAACAAGACAGTAACTGTGTCTCCACTTCGAGAAGATCGGGCTACCTGATTAATACTCACAAGCGAAAGTGGTTGAGTGTTCACATATGAGAATTCGGTCGTGTCTAGTGTGAGGTCACTGGCACATTGGTAAACACGGTTGCCTCATGAACAGCGTGGCCGGAGTTCTAGTGCCGGCAGTGGTAAGTATTATGCACTACTCATCAGCTCCAACAACAGCAAAACTCGGGTCTAGTGCTTCTTTTCGAAAGGGGCTGACTAGAAAGTCAACGACTGGATTTACATGAAACAAGGACTGTCATCAGTTCCAGGGCAGATAAACTACCTGAATCAACAACAAGTCAGCTGTTTCTCAGAGGAGAACATTTGCAAGTAAAGAGTCAACATCGATAAAATACACACTGTGTGAACTCATCGATACGTTCTCTACAGTTTATGGCAGTTCAAAAGAAACTTCTACAAAACAGGGAGGAGGTAAACATCTGACGGATGAGATAGAGATTGTTAGCGAGTCAACTGGCAAGCTTGCGGTACGGTGAGTTTTCCATTTACAGAGTTCCTTTTGATGGGATACCATACTTTTTATGTTTTTTTCTTCCATACAAACCTAGTCGTTGACTGTTTCTGTTGTTGTTGCTATCCGCATATCCTGTATATTCTAATGGTTTTTGTTCATGACTGAAGTGAGTAAACGAAATGTTAACATCTGGCGATGTCAATTTTGTAAACAACTACTTTTGATAATTTTTATCAGGCTTTTCTAATTACAGAGGGTAAGTGCGAGATATATGTGAAATTCATAACGAGTCAAATAGGTCATTAAAATTCACGCAAGTGATACAGATCACAGTCTACTGGAGGATGGTGGGAATGTTGGTGAATGTGTTAGTGTTACACGGGTCTGTCGTGTGACATGCGTTTTCCAATGTCAAGTGGTTCACGCCCCCTCGGGTTTCAAATGGATGTGGAATGATTGGTCTGGGGAGTGGAAGGGTTGTACGATCTGTTTGGGACACAAAAGCAAGGGCTATAGAGTCTGATGGCAATAGCCAAAGCCATTGATTAAAGTCGCAATCTGACAACTCTGGAGTGGCCTTGAAAAATCTTGTAGATGATTCGGAACGTTTCATCCAGGTTTACTTGATGGTCAGTGTCAATTAAGTGGGAGCCTATCGTACTGGAAATGGGCTTTCTCGAACAGTTATGAAGCCGTTTCGGTAGGTATCACGAATCCTCTTCAATAGCCACTTGTGGTTCTCCCGACAAAAACAGCTCTATAACAACAGGCGATAGAGTAGATATAGCAAGACGAAGAGAACTTGAGTAAACTATCCTTGAGACATGGCACCAGGGCTGAGCACATCTCGAACGACACGGTAAGTCTTGCCGCAGGATCCGTGTTTGAAAGTCTACGGCTAATTACTTCATTGTTAACCTCACTCTTATATGATAAACAGATGAACGTCGGCTTTTTCTCTGCTGTCTGTCTGTTTTGTACCGGAATGCAAATTTTTGTGAATGAATCTCCCAGGATATCCATTTTCAGTGACAGTTTCTCGAATATACGTCTTCTACCGTTATGGATGAACTGGATCAACAGAATTCAGTGTTTTGAATAGACCGTGTAGTCAGAATATCAGGGGACATTTGGATATGAAGTTTAATATTCAACTGATGTTCCTGTAGCACTTTTATTTCTTACGATATCACTCATAACTGCAGTCGCTACATCGCCACAGACTTTTTCAGTGAGTCCTATACTCGAGTTCCGGCTTTGTTAGGGCCGGGACCAGACCCTTGGACAGGCTTTCATGAGGTAACTATAACAGTCTCTATATTAGTTACGATTTAATTATTATACGTAAGCTCTCAGCCACGCTCGAACGCGAGTAATGCACGTTGATTTTGAATCCTATTGAAACTTGTCAACTTGGATGGCCGTGGTGGCTTCACGTATGCTCAAGCAACAATCATGCGTTAACAGTGTATGACAACCGGATGGCAGTCTGCCAAGTTTCATTTGCATAGTATGTTACCCGTTTGTGCAGTTCTTCTTTGACAATTCCACTGGATGTATGGGTTAGTCCTGGAGAGTTTTGTGTGAATAGCACTGGCAGCGTTGGAAATTATATATCCTATGGGAATGTACGCTCTTAAAAAGACGATCCTCGGATCCAGCCACCCACCACAGTTATGGTTCTAGGTCTGTTCGATTCCACACCTGGAACAAACCATAAAGTTTTTCACTAGATCACTTTTCCTTCGAAATCTAGAGTCCATTCTATGTGAATCTGAAAGTCTTCAGAATACTCAGGTTGTCCCAGGGCATTGATGTTATTATTTCATCGGTTTTGCACACAAAACTGCCAATACTGTCCAACTGTTAGGCTCCAACCCAGTGTTCATTCAATAATCGCCTGAACCCCAGTCAACTTGGTCGGACACAGTCTATATTTAATGTATTACAAATTAAGCATTAAGTACTTTTAATCGCAACCTTCGCGTTCAGACAAGCTTTCCAACTCTTCCCAACTCTTTGTAGTTGTTCCATGCAGTCCTTGATCCTCGCCTGACAAACCTTTGGTGAAATTCCTGTGGGAAGAATGAGGTAACTAAGAATTTGCCTCTGAACCAACCAGTTTATCGGAGGTGGTACACAGATAAATTGGATTAATCTAACACGAAAAATAGTCTGAATCCTTTAAGACCAACGTATAAAATACATTATCGACTACATAATATACAAGGAAGTGTGTGCGCTGCAAAAACGGTCGAATTGGGCTTTAATTAGAAATAATAGAAAATGATGTTAATTGGTATTTCGTGTTCGACCTGGGTTGTCCCTCGTTCTAAGAAAGGATATCCCATAGAAAGAACTATTTCTGGTTCTCCTTGTTAATGGTATCTCTAAACGGAACTATTACAGTTAATCGTTTTCAAACAAGAATAACTTATCGTATTCATTATGCTGGGAAAGCTTGATAGCCGATTAGGGCCAAATTTTGATGTAATGCGCCTTCCCTTGCCAAAACGTTCTATTATGGCTTGACTGCTATACCTGGATCCCTGCTATGCGGCTTCACCAAGTCTACTTGCGCGGAGTCGAGAAGAACACGACTGCGGGAAAACACGCTGTATTACCGACTTGCAGTTCGACAAATGAATGAAATGCCTGTAAATATATAGCATGAAACAGTGACTAAATATGGCCATTTACTTGTTGAATCACTGTCCGCTTGTCTAGGCCACTTCGCGACCAAGTGGTCAAGTAAAGCCAATTCCATAGCCATTGCGCTCTGATTGGTTCATCGGGATAGCGCGACTTCCACACTCACTTCCACGCCTCCTCCTCCTAGGTGGCTGGACGTGCACACCCGTGCTTTGCTGGTGACTGATTTCGTTAGCCGTCACCGAAGGCCTGACTGGTTTGCAATGATGACTGGTTTCATCAGCCGTCATCGGTGACCTGATTAGATTGTTTTGATAAATTCGTCTCCTAACAAATTGTAGAAGGGAATTTTTAAATATTCATTTAAAAATTCTGACGGCATTCCTTCAAGTTTCATTTGCTCAATAGTCGATGCGTTTGTGTAAAAAAAGTCGCACTTACAATTGTTGCCTTACAATTGTACATGTTTAATTACAGACTCAAACTTCACTTGATTATAATTTTCTAATGTTCTCACTGTACCAAAGATTTTTGTACGTACGCTGGTGAAAATAAAGTGCTCATTCTTGTTATTTAGAAAAGTTGTCGATAGCATAACAATGTTATTTTTAAAAGAACCTGAAGCTCAAATTAATGTCTTGTCTATGAACAGGCGGATCGATACAGCAGTGCAGTCGCTCACAGCCGCGTGATAAGCTACGGTGGTCCAATCTTTCAAGCAAACAGCATGAATTTATCTGACTGGGAAGGTGGTTTGAACGATAATTTGGTTGCGATCGATCGCAGAGGTGTTCCGATCTACGAACTGATCACATCAAGGTCACTACCTGAAGTGGACACGGAAATTGTATTCAGATTGGTCAAAACAGTGAAATCCGCAGTCGAACGATACTATGTTGCAAATGCCGTGATTGGTATGTGTCTCCAATGATTTACAGATTTGGCGATCACTTCAATGACGCCGTTCTCTTTGATAGTCATTCCAATCTATTTGTTACTACGAAGGGTTAATTTTTATAATGTCTTACGGAGCCTTAAAAGTTAATTTAATGGAGATGCAATCTATCAGGACTACAGTTTACATAATGCAGATTATACATAATATCCAACATCTCTTGTATGTAAAGTTACGCTTGAACATTCATTTATATTATGACTACCGTTAGGTTGAAAACTAATGTGTTGGTCTCCCGAGTTTAATATACACAAACATTTATCTTAGTGTAATGCGCACGGTCCGCTAATCGGTTAGTATTCTTGTTTTACGAACTCCGAAGGCTGCAAAAGCACAAGTACATAGGCAAAACAAAGTTTCACTGATTACAAAATGCATTCTGGTCACATCAATTTTGTCATCGGTTTGGTTACTCACGAAGCACGACTAGGTAGGATTGATGCATCTTTAGGCGATAGGATGTTTGGGCGTACAGTACCTGGTAAACAAACGTTCTTGTTGGATGGCTTTTTAATGTTCAGTAGTAAAGGTTCAAGGATTTAGGTTATTTCAAAAGTGAACGATGGATAGAGTAGAGTGATTCTGTTCATGCTCCTTTCGAAATGACCGCGCGAGCTGAACACTATTCATACAAGGTTGTGGTTGAGCGTTTGGATTTTATTATTTGGTTATGTCTATTGTGAGGTTGCTGGCGGTGTGATTACCGCGCTAGTCTCATAAACATGAGGGCCAGACTACTTGATAAGCAACTTATCGCAACCGAGGTGCAATCATTGATCGGTCGGATGATCTACCTGTGTACGTGAGTTCAACGAGGTCAAAAATATTGCACCTGATACATTTCGCAAACACTGTTCATACTGGAGCAAAGACATGAATGCCTTTGGTTTAGGTTGTTGGCACCTGACTTTTTAGATTTGGGGTTCGTCGGAGCTGACTCGGAGAGAGTCCATAAATTCTCTCACAACTCTGACTACTTTCAACATGGTTAGTAGTTGAAACAACAGTCGTGTAAACAGCATTGACGCCTGGAACATGTGAAAGCAACCGCGCACGACGTTGACCATTCATGAAGTTTCTGAGTGAAATAAAAAACCACATAACCATATGACTTTATTATGAGACCTCAAGATTATACTTACACATTACAATCGGTTTGCTGATTTCGCTATTGCAAGTCGCATCATCATTCCGGTTGGGGATGTCCGGATAAGGATTTCGCTTTCTCAAATGTCGTTCTTTCATGTCTCGATATCAGTTTCTCGGAGATCACTCGCTAGCTGCATGTTGGACCTAGAGAATAAGCTAGCACCAGCTCATTGGATCAGTAAGTTTGACCTGAAACAGCACACCAAAAGCTCAACGCTGTGTGACGATATGCGAATACAGGCATTTCAAACGGGTTATTTCAGCGAATGCTAGTAGATCATGTTAGGAAAAACCATCTTAAACTAGTACATCTCAAATAGACCCTAACTACCAGCATCGTCAACAGCAATAAATAAATGCAAACACTGCTGCTTAGTTGCCATAAACAAAAGATCAGAAAGTCAAGAATGTTCAAAAGGAGTGTGGGAATGGTGCTTGATTCATAAAAAGCTATGAGACAGAAACCAAATTTGCTACCATCCCAAGCCGCCTCCGTTGCGAGAAAGAAGAAAACGATTGACTCAGTTCTAATTAGCGGAACTGTTCAAGTCGGTCGAGACTTTTTATACCACTATGCTCATTAGCGACCCTAACTCTGTTTTTCCCGGTAACTGTTCTCTTTGATGTCTTGAGAATGTTTGGTCATTTCGCGTCCTATAAATACTTTGTAATTGTGGCCTTTATCGCACACGTGTTGGGGCGGAACAAAGCGGTTTTTTTGGATTGTCTTGGGAACCAAATCGCGGGACAGTTGCGGCATTTTCAGGACCGAGATTTCCGTATTAATTAGTACCGGGACGAGAATCCGATTTGTATCAAGCACACCACTATATCGAGAACGAACCAGCGTATCGTTTAAGAGGGTTTACAACAACAAAAATTTCGGTGCCCACAATTTGTTAAAAAATCACCGAATTGCGGACAAAAACAAACTGTCATTTACAAGTTAGGTTTCGGCAATCCATTTTCTTTCTTGTACCCATTTCATAAACACCGCAGCCTGTCAGTGAATTCGATTTGTCACCACACCTTCATTCTGGGGGTGGGCGACCACAAGTTGGGATGGAAAACCTGCTGGTACTTCTCTTCCTTTTGCAATATCAGGTCCACCTACAGAATCCAAGTGAATTTAGAGGGCACATCTGTATGTGTGTATCATTCGAACAAATTGACAGCCAAAGTAAGCAAACCTACTAAGTGCTTATGGTTGACAAGTTTTACTAATCATTGACAGTGCAACCAATAAAATTAGTCGATCATAATTCACCGCATCTTTTGTGGTCAAATGAAGTTTCCATCTGACCCAGTGGACTTGAAATTCGTTCGTTAAATAAACTTCATCAGTAGTGCATATCTGTGTCCGGAGTGAGATTACAGCTCTGGCGCTAGTGCTTGCGAGGTCAAAGCACTGTTGACTAACATATTAGATTACTACCTAACAAGATCGTTTGCCAACGTCATTTACAAATGGCAGATTTTTGCAGCGGGCTATTCAGTAAATTATGTACAAATGTTTATAAAAGAATTTCCGGCTTCCTGATTATCTCTTAATGATTCTAAGCCTCAACTGCCCACTTATGCTCAAAACTTGGACAAGTCAATCCAGCTAAGTATTGAGTTAAACCGATTGAAGAGTTCAAATTCTCGGGTTGCCTACTTGATAGGATTGTTCATTTTGAATGTAATTTGTTCATTCATTCAGGATAGTGATTCAGCGATAACCGCTGTGATATTAACAGAGAAGTTGAGCATGCAGTCATTCCCACAAAAACTTGGGCCGCAGTTTAAGTTTTGGTACTGGGAGTTTTCTTCCATGATGTGCCGACTTAAATGTTTGGTCGATTGCCAGAACTGCATCCAAGGATGATTGATGTTTAAACCTGGTAGTCAGAGTGTTAGTCGGCTGGAATTATTTTAAAACTATCATCTTCATTATCAATGCGTTGGCCGTTCTCCGAAACAGGCTGCATGGATCCCACTTCTGTGTATTATGACAGTGAAGCTAACGTGGCTTCTGCGGAATGCAGCGGGAAATCCATCGGTCTCAACGAAACCAAACGATTGCCCTTAGGTGGTATATTTCAAAAATGTGTTGGCCCCTCGGAACTGTGCGAAACAGTTGCTATCAAGAATCCGGCTACCGGAGATTTTACCTGCCCTCGTGGATACTTGGCAGTGCAGTTACTGGCGCCTCAAGTGAGAAACTGTTTCAATCAGTGTTCACGATCAGCTTGGGGCACCACCACAAATTGTAAGCAAGAATGTGCGGTTTCTGAACTGTTCTGGTGTCCGCTGGATCCAACCATATCACCAGAACTACCCATGGTTGACGGGGATGCGGGGTTCGTTTTTGGCGGACTCTATACGGACAGGGAGGTTAACCCAGTTACACACCAGTACTCTTGCCCAGAATATAGTTGGCCCCTTCCAATGGGTAGGCGCATGCGAATCTGTTTGTCAGCCGATCGGGAGCTCGGTGCACGGAACGCAATGCCATTTGGTGGATTCTACAGTTGTCGTTTCGGCAACCCATTAGTTACCCTTCTGAGTCAAAATGACACTTCATCGGAGAAGAAGAGAAAAGCAATGAGTAGAATGATGCAACGATCCAACAATGTCAGTATGCCTGTTTCCAGATCTGGGGCTACCACAAACTCTGAAACATCGATTCCAAATATGTATGATCGGGTTGAAGATTATAGTGCCTTGTTTTCCTCTGTTTGGCCCCGTCGATGTCCTAACGGCTACTCTACCCACTTGGCTGCTATGGAAGACACATGCCAAGTAAGTCGACAGTGTGTAAGCCTCATGTTAGGCTACTCTTTGAATTGATAATGTTTTCATGTATGGAATTTCAGAGCAAATGTATAATTGATCACAAGACGAATAGGATGCACGCGCAACAGATTGGTTGGCAATCTAGTCAGGCACTTGTTAATACCCTTGCACAATGCTTCTTAATGACAGAATTGAAAATCGATCTGTAAAAAGAAGTCATCAGGTAACTAGAGAACAAAAATTAATCTACCAGTTAACGATCGCATGTCACCAAGAGAGCACAAAGATTGAAATTATTTTCCGAACAAACCAAATGAAAGAACGGTTGACTGGGTACATCATGTCAGATGTTTAATATTTTTCTACTGATTTGTTATTATGAAATCTGAACAGGTCATTTAATTGATTTAGAAATAAACGGACTAAGTGCTTGAACAAAAGTAGCTATCGATAAGAAACGCTAACAACAGTTCAAGCAATACAGTTTAGGAAAGCTTCAGGTCAATAAATCATTTTTCTGGGCACATAAAATTAACATAATCTCATCTTCTTCCTTCAGATAAAGAATTCTATGATGGACACTTTGCAACATGTCAATGCTGTCTAGGGAATGTAACAATCTGTACCACAGAAGTAACGATATTACTAATAAGTGTACTTCGGAACAATAATATCCCTGAATGAATTTGAAAAAAGCGAGTATTAGAGTATAAGATGTTTCAAACAACGACATTTCGTTTGGTTCTCATCAGTTACTACAGCAAAAATGGTACAAAGTTTGCATAGCAACTGTACGTTTGTTAATGGCAAATCAGTGACGCTCTAAGCGCAGTGTCATGTAAATGTCATTACTGGAAATGTTGATATTGATATGGAAGTCTCAAGAAATACTGGTCAAAGGTTGAATGGTGAAAGTTGATGGCTACACTGCTACACCTACTACTGCAGAGGCACGTTAGAGTTGGTGATCAAACTTATTTAGTCCTTCCTTGATGAAAATAGTATCAGCGTTGTCGCTTCAATAAGCACTGGTTTTGCTGTGCTGTAAGTCCGTTTAACGGCTGACGTGAGTCTGCGTCTGACGAGATGGGGACTGTTATCTCCTCGAAAAGGTAAACAGATATAAATATGTTTTCATGGTATGATTACGATAACAGGTTTTCGATCAAACGGTTTAGTGTGTTTATTAATAAAACTTGGAGGATGACAATTACCTAACAGTATAGCCTACAATAGTTACTCGTAATGTTTCAACCTATCAGATGTAATAATTGGGCGCATTCTACTGAATACATACGTCCGCATTTGTAGAAAATGGGCGCGAAGCTCTTAAGATGATGGTACTTACCCGACCAGGCGCTTTTGTGGTGTGCATTCACCTAACCAACCGCCTGCTCTTTTAGTCTACAGGATATCCAGGAATAGCATCTACCCGTTGATTTCATTTTCAAGCGTGAATTCAATGTTTCTGTGCAAGGGGTTCAGGTTAGTGCGTAGCTGAAGTCTTTCGTCTTTGGATACAGTAACAAGAAATAGCTTGTGCCATTTTTGTTTTAGTTATCCATAGGATGCTAAAGAAGTATCCATGTACAAAAGGTCTTACACCCAAACAGATGTTCAACAACAATCTCGCACAGCACATCTGATTCTCGGCACTGGTGTTTCGGACAGGATATTACGAGTTATTTTCGTCAGTTAATCATGGAAAACTTAACATCTGTTCACCTCGATATTTTCTTTAATGATTCCCATCAAGCCTGGTTTTGAAAACATTCTAGTCAGTGCTCTCTTAGTGGCTTGTAGCAACCTTTCCAGAGATGTTTAACTTGGTCCAAACTTGGTCTGGTCCACGTGACCTTCTTAGAACCGATCACCGTCTTCCTGAGTTTAATTCCGTAATTTTTCATTATTTGCCATTCCAGTGATTTTTTTATACAGGTCCAATTTGTAGCTTCTATACGAATTACTTATTGGCTTGTCTGAAGTTAACAAATGTCGCCGTATGTTCTTAGTTGCGTTTGCCGGCTTGAACGCACTAGCTGATTTTGTGACTTAGTCTAGTCGCATCTAGTGTCCAACCTTGAAGCAGATTATTACCTTTGGCAGAGCTATCGGCTGTCTTGTTTTGCTGACTGATAACATCAATTTCAACTTTTCAGAACAAATCCTATAAACAAGTTGTTGTCACAGAAAGTGTCATTCTACTTGACTCTTTCTCAGCTGACTCCACTTTTTCAATGATATTGAGTATTGTTTTATGACAGTTGTGTTGATGTTTCTTTACCTGAAAGCATTTCGTTAACAGTTAGCTCGCTATTACAGCCCCATCTTGAAACATCTATTCAGGCTCAGGAATAACGTCTCATGATTGACCTTGTTATCACGGAGAAAGAATAATAAGAGACGATAACGTTAGTCATAACGTTTCGTTTTATATGGTAACTGGACAGGTGGTTTAAACTAGGACAGTAATCTATGTGCTGTCGGCACACCATGATTGACATACTTTCACCATAAAAGACCCTCAACCAACTACACCAGTTGCTGTGAAACCTGCCCTCAAGTTGAAAAACATGCCACCACGGAGGTGTCCTGCTAGGGTTACATTAGTCGATTGATATGTGGACATCATTCTTTCGGCGTCCGGGTTCGCTCCCCCCTAGAGCATCTCATCAGTCTCCGTCACAACCACATTGACAGTTCATTATTTCATGCGTAGGCTCTATGCGTACATTCGGGAACTCACGCAGGTTTCAGACTGTCTGGTAATTAACATCCTTCTGGTAAAACTACACTCCCTTCAACCTTCCATATCTGTCCATAGTCAGCCATTACTGTCTCAGTCTTAAATGTGCCAGTCTATATTCACTGGGCTGTAGCTGGGCTTATTCTTCGCTAACCCTCTATCAGTCTATTCTCCTCTAGCATTTCCATCAGCCGCACTTTCGCAGTTTATGATTCTCCCAATCCGCCTAACTGACGTCAATGTTCTCCACAAGTATCAGTTTTTCGGAACCGTTCAGCAAAAAAACAAATAGATGTAAATATTTTTAAATTGCCCAATCAGTACTCTTTCCGAAACCTCCATGAATTGTGGATTATTTCAAAGCTCAGAAGATTAGTATACGTTCCAATCTCACAATGACATGTGAAGCAAAATCTGATGAGAACTTAACATACCCGTACGTCATCATCCTATGAACGAATGGAAAGCTCTTAAAACAACACGGTTCAGTCAATACGTGCATATTATCTGTTAAAATTCAGTGGAATACAATCGTGTTATGCGCCGTATCTGAACATCGGACTGCGCATTGAAACTGCTAATAATGTCAACCACAAGTCTAATCATCAGTGAACACTTGCAAAGATTTATAAAACGTTATTGTAAAACTCGAACTAACAACGGCAAGAGTGACGGAATGAAAAAAGGCGGCCTTTGTTGAACTGTCTTTCTGACTTGATAATACATCAGTGCGAGGCGGACTTACAACAGCGTTCACCTGATCCCTTTCTGTCGGGCCTACAGACCACTGTCGCCTTCAGTTGAAAGAGATAAACCTGGTAACTACAAGTTCCACTGAATATGCCAAATCCCAGTTAACTGCAGTAAAGATTATATAGACAGATCTATTACATGAAAGGCACAAATGCTCAAGTACGTTAAAAAAGAACCTCATAACCTAATGCAGAAGTCAGTAGTTGTCTAGCACCACTGATTGACCGACACATCTTACCGACAACTCGTATTGTCATCTTGGTTATATGTGTATCAACAAAACTTTGAACCACAATGTGGCAACCATAATCAGTTGAGCTAAGCTTGTTTAATCTACGGAAAATCTCTGTGAAGTCAAAGACAGTGGGGAGCAGTATCCATAGGATTTAGTTAGGCGATTACATTTATGAATCTACAAATAACAGTACTATAGACAGCTTGGTATTGGTGACTGTTCATGCTGTCGTCCATCATGTTTGTACGAATAATTGTGACATTACCTAACACAGTGTTGTTCGGATGATTCGACCGCGGAGGATGGTAGGTGCAACGGTTAGACCTACTTTTTTAGTTTGAACCCCTGAATTGCCTCGATCTGGATACTCATCAGCCAAAAAGAGATATGGCGATATACTAACAGTCTGTTTGCTTTTTAGCCATCTATGTAGAACATTTGAGCATATGGGATATGAGGGTAGAAAGAGCAGAAGCCGCAGTGTTTGGGCGTTACAACATACAAAATAGAGGTAACGTCAGTTTCGTATAAATTGGGCCGGACGACGGTTGGTGATTGATACTTCTTGAGAAAATATGAAAAATGTAAGAGTTTGAGAGCATGAGGACACGGTGATTGAGCAGACTGAGCCAACCAAATGATCTATTTCTAAACGCCTTACAAATAACAAAATCCATGTTCGGTTCACTCGTTCTGTTGTTACCAACTGTTGGGTCGATATGCACATTGAAAAATAAATTTACACTTCATCGAAGACATCGATCCGGTCTGCCAGTCTAGGCACCATCGCAACTGATATGCTCGAAGTGACAAAAAGATGTAAACACTATTTTCAATCTAGTGTGCGTAGAGGATACCTGGAAACGATAACTATAGAGTAGTGAACAAGACATGTTTTCTGTGTTTGATCAGGCTGATCTGCTACCCAAGTAGCAGAAATTTGTGCAACTGCCGACAACATCTCCATTGATGCGAATTTGGGGTGAAGGTGCACAGACAGCACCTCCGCCCGGAGAAGGCTGAAAGAAAGAAAATGTCTTATCTGTGTTGATATCCAGCCCAAACTTGGATGCCGCGGTCGCGAAAGTCGTGACCAGTCGTTGCAGTTCGTCCTCGCTATGTGCGAACAGCGCGCTGTCATCTACGAACAGAAACATGCGCATCATTGAGGTATGTAACCAGGTTGGGTCGCCGAAACGTCGAATATTCCTTAGGCGTCCATCTGTCCGGTACTCAACCTCAACACCGTCCTCCCCGGAATCTTGAAAAGCAACTGTTAGCATGGCAGTCAAATATAAACTAAATAAGGATGGAGCCAAGACACAACCCTGCTTCACGCCAGTGACAATATCAAAATCATCAGAGGTAGATCCACACGATTGCACCTTCGCCCTCATGCCCAAATGCAACAATCTAATCAAATTGACGAACTTACCTGGACATCCAAACTTACCAAGCACGGTCCACAGCGCCTCGTGACTCACGGAATCGAAAGCCTTGGTGAAGTCTACAAAGAGGGCATAGAAGGGCTTGTTGCGTTCCCGGCACTTCTCTTGAAGCTGTCGAGCAGCGAACACCGATTCGCCCGCAGTCCGCATTGCTGCTCAGGAACATTGGCCTCTAAGATATATAAGATATAATTACATAAGTAGCCAACTGTCTGTAGTAGAAGCGTGTTCGTAAATAGTGAAACAACATCGAATGGTTGCCTTTTTTGATTGCTTGGGTTTAGGTCTTGGGTCACTTTGATGAAATGAAACGTATCCCGGAGAATGCTTTACTAGGTTTTACCTGATGGATTCGAACAGAACGACGAGTCATTTGGCCAGAGCATGTTGAGGCGAGTTATACATATCTAAAATGGGTCTTAAAGGCAAACCTATTTTGTGCATTTTGAGTAGACCGTATAACTTAGGGATTATTATTTGAATGGGACGGATACGTTTGAAAGTGACCAGATAAATTATCCTGGAGATATTACTCACTGAATTAAACGAAATTATTTTTTCACAACGTTACCGCAAATGTTGTAATCACAAGCTTGCCAATAACGGTTATGACTGAACTATAAAGACGCCGAAATGGGTTCAAGAGGAACCAGTAAATTGTATCCCCTTTGTCCTTTCCAAAAGCGTTACGATATCCAGGCATGTTTTATTAAGTGATTTATAACGAATACGGTTTATTTTAATCCATTCTTGTTTCAGATCACTTTCCAATTAAAATGCTGATCTGTAGAATCAAAAATCTTTGTATACTTTTCGAGTTACCAGTATCTAGAAGTCTACTGGTGTGAAGAAGATTCACGCTGCATACACAGTTTCAAACCTTCACTTGGACGAACTATTAACTATCTTTTCGGTGTACATAATGTGTATATTGTTAACTTGCTTTACTGCAAGGTGACAGTGTTATGCATCTGTAATGAAATGACAAGCAGCAGCAGAAAACTCTCTAGCATACAGCAGTTTGATTTTCATCCATAAAACCAGTTTACTCAAAGCACTTACTAAAAATGCAACCCAAATCATTAGTGAGCGTTTATCAGTAATCACTGATTGAAGTCTAATTCATCTTTCTGTGAGTCATGCCAATAGTTCTTTCATGCGGCTAGTTCATTCACATATTGGGTCATACGACAATATCGATGATGCACCAAGCTGTTTGGTGAAGGATCACGTATATAACCTTCATCGACGAGTATAGGATAAAAATTGATTTAAGTTTCGAAGAACCTTAAACTTTGTCGGTTGGTGATTAGGTCACTTTAAGCTTATCTTGTACAGTTGCAGTACAAGAACCTCCACCCCTGTTAGCATTGTTAATAGCGTGTTCTTCAAAAGATGCTGCATGGAAATTGGTAAATATGTTTTCCATCTCAGTTATAGTACAGTGAATTGTGACAAGCTTGAACGAATCTACATAAATTCTTGTATATTTTCAGCTTTAACAGCATTATGGCAACGCCAGACGTACAAACATTTTTACTCGATTTGTGTCACATGTCTAGTCTAAGCGTGGAAGCATCGAATACTGTTCACCATTGTAGTCGACAGTGCTCAGTTATTATGGCCAGTCACGTGATATATTAGAAAAATACTAATTCAGTTCCATTGGTAACAGAGTATGATTTACAGAAACTGTAAAAATCTAATATACGTTACGCACTCAATCAGTCTTGCAAAGACTGCTTGTTGATATGGCTGCGATCAAAATATTTGTAGAATTGGTGGCGGAATATTTCCAAGTTTTTTGTTAGGTGGGGTAAAAATAACGTTCAATTCAGATCTTGATCTTAAAAACGACATTTTAGACTGCCAAAAGAAGACACAATTCAGACGCAGGGTAAGTGGGAGTCAGTTTTGACTAAAATATCACTCATGATATAGTCGGTTTAAGAGAAGTTCCCAAAGCACTCGTATTTTTGTGTTCGTCTTTGCAATATCCCTGGGATATCTCCTAGATGTCTTTTCTTTAACAAATGTTCTGGGCATTTCTTCCCCTGTACGTAGGGAATCATCAGCACAAATATGTTGTGCGCTGTAATGTAATGTCAGCCTTAGGTCTGCTTATTGTACAATGAGCGCCAGTGACAAAATTGGCCGATACTGACCACTCTAACAATGACTTTAGCGGTATGCTGGAGGTTGTAAAGCACCGTCTTGGTGTGTGGTCGGCAAAATGTCTAGGAAAGATGGACTACCGACGGAATCTTTTTAGTACGAAGGTAAGGTTCTGTTAAACAAAAATCAAACGAATAAGTGTATGCCATAATAAATGCTCGTGGTACAAATTAAACTAGTGTTGTGATCCAAGAACGCCTATGGCACAAGGGTTATTTATTCGACCAAGCAATACAGGGGTTAAGCATTGAAACAAAACCTGAAACAAAACCACTCATTTGCACGCGATATTCAGCCTCAGACCGTCTCGGCTGCCGCAGACGTCAATGCTCAGTTTCATTAAGTAACAGGGACTCCCATAGGTGATACTGCACTCTGATTTTCCTTCCTGCACTTTTCCTGCGGCTTGTAGCATGTCAAAATATATGCTCCGATCCTACTACTGAATAGCAGTTGTATGAGTAGTATGATACGATCGCTCAACTCCACTGCACTAGTATATATCTACAGCTGATGGCAACTTACATTGGTTCGTTTACCAGATAGTTGGCTTTCAATCCTTCCTAAACTATGTGAATTAAGACTGAGTACTACCTACTGTTACATCATCAAGTTGTTCGTAGCGCAGCATTTCGACACTCAAAACGGATTTTTTATACACGCAAACGTAAAAGGTCTCTATGATACTCAGAAAGAAATGACCAAGATGAATACTAACTGCAAACTAAACTCAGCCAGTCCATAAGGTAGAACGTTATCAATCGGAAGGTCAATATGGATAAAATAAGATTTGTTTTCTATTGATTTTGCTATCTGGATGGAAGCTTTGTATCTACAAGCCACCTATAAAGCTTGCTGTATAGTGAGTTGTTTCCATAAGCTATCAGTCTGAAAATAACTGCAAGCATATGTGTTGATAGGGTTCCATTTGATTGTGACGTCAGGGCTTCAATCGGTTAAACTAGTCTATACGCCTGGGGTGTGTTCATGCAACATTAGAACTGAACGTTTCCTTGAATCTCGTCTTTCTAACCGCTAATAGTTGGTTAAAATAATCTTAACACGAAGTCTTCAGCAGTATACAATTTTTGCTGGTTACCTAATTTTTCGGCTTTTCGACAAACTTCTATAAGGAACATTGAGAAATCGATTTACGCAATTACTGTGACTGTTCTGACAATGTATGATCCTACCCTATCAAAGCAGTAGAATGTCTCGTGAATCTTTCAGACAAGTGTTTACTTGTATTTGTTATTAATGCAACATTTGATAGCATCACCAGTTTAGGCATCATTTGTGATGTTTCACAATGCCTTTTTGCACAATTACAGGTAAATTTCTGCGTTCCTGTCAACACCATCAAAGGGAAGCGGAAGCGTTTTCTCAAAAGGCCTCCATTTGTCGTACCGGTGGGTTTTTAAATGAATCGTTTAACTTTCGAAATACCTTTCAGACTGTGTTTATTAATAAGTGAACTTTATAATCACACAAATAACAATCACAGCTGGTGTGAGCTGTTTTGGAGACGATAGTTGAAGTCGATCAGACCACGGGACGGTATAAAAATGCAACATCCGAGAAGCTGTATACAGTTTTATGTCATTCAAACGTCTGTATACACCGTTAAAGAGTATTCATATACTAATCGTCTGTGGAAGATTTGGTCTTTCTGCATACATGAAATTGTATTCGATTTGTGAACTGTAGAATTTACGTCGTAGGAAATGACAATAAATTAAACCTCGTTATCGATCATCACAGGTCGATTAAGTGGTTAACTCGGTCACCAGCTATGATGTGAACTGAAACACAGGCGAAAATATTCTGGACACTGATGATATGTCGTTATATTTTGATGTCGAAAAGAAACACTCTCTTTGTGATTATCATTCAGCGTTCAACTAAGTAGCCTCATACAACAGAAATGCTCTTCATACGATCACCTGGTAATTCGTATTCACCACTAAGCTAATTTCAGTTACGTTAAACTTAACAGGTTCCAACGAGAAAGTAACCTTGATTCATCCGAGTCTAGTGTTGTTGATTAAGGCCGACTCATTTAAGAAGTAGAGAGGATGGAGCAAATAGGGTGAAGCACACAGACCTCAGATCTCTGCTCATTTTACAGGTGGGCTGTACCAAATTTCTAGTGTGAAATTCATGTTCGTTCGTTGGGTTTGCTGTTTTCTAAGCCTCGGTACTATGGTAATGCGCAAAACAACGACCACTAAGCATCCAACTAGCCAACAGTCGCCCAGAAATCAACACCAATAAGTGCATCTACATAAGTGAATATTCAAAACGGTTCGCTTAACGAAACATCTGGGTTAACGCGCGCGAATCATGTCCGTCCGAAGATGAGTCAGCGATCAAAAAGGGCCATGCTGATGCCACTAACACAGTTCACTATTGTTATTTCTAATGAATGCTGACTTCCAGGCTGACAAGTCTAAAAGGATCAGGTCAAACATACGCGGAGCCATCGATAGATTAGATTAAAACCCAACAGTTACTATGCTGTGTAGCGAACAAGCTCAGTTTCAGTGATTCATCATCAGACTAAATACATCACATTCATATCACGAATTTTACAGGGGAATCATTAAATGGGGATAAATGGGGATAAATGGGGAACGGGTGGTTAATCAGGTCAATCAGTTCAATGTCACGCTGCAATCAAGTACCCACTTGAACGGGCGTGGCCATGGCAGATCCAGCGCCTGAACAAAACGTTTCTGGGCGCAAAAGGGTGGGTTGTACAGGCGAATTCCAATAGCTTCAGCTGTGGGCAGAATCCTACGCTTCACTGCCTCGACTGGGTGGCTTTAACTCGGTAGATTGGGCGAAATGCGTTTGTCACATTGACAGAGTGATTCAAATCCACCAGGTACGATAGTATGGCACTGTTGGCAGATTTCGTTATTCCACTGTTCAGCCAAGCTGGGTGATGTTCCAGGACCCGTTCAGATAAGCGTCTGGTCGTGCGGCCTACACAACTGGTTCCACTGGAATAACTGAATGAATATACACAAAATGAGGCTGCAGAAACAGGCACTTTATCTTTTAGGCGTGGGCACAAAACCGGATTGGATGTGAAGTGGACACGTAATTTTGCAGCGTTGCAACGTTGCACTAACTGCTCTCGTGAGTCTACGTGTGATAGTTTCAGCTAGCGTGTCACCCTTAAAGAGTAATCCGATGTGTGCAGTTTTCTTTTCCCCTTGATGTAGGTGGCCTCTTTCATTTTATTGTTGCATAGCTCTGTTTAAAAACCTTTCCGGGTAGCCATTTTGTATGAATACTGTACGTATGAAAGCCAATTCTTCGGCTATAATATCATCCGTGCAAATTCTGACAGCTCTGTCCGTCAAACAGTTGATTAGATTTCGTTTCAGGGCGAGTGGTACAAAACTACGGAAATGAATGTACTGACCATTCCACGTGCCCTTTCTGTATATTGCGCGTTGAACTGAGCCATCTGCGCGGCGACGCAAACGTACATCCAAAAAGCCTAATTGATTATTTGATTCGGTCTCCGACGAAAATTGTAAATTTTGGTGCGCGGCGTTGAATCTAGCCAATATATCAGTCGGATCCACGTTGTTATCGACTACGCACAAGATGTCGTCCACGTATCTCTTATAAAAACTACATTGGTCTACCGCTTAACTCAGTTGTTCGTTCGCTAACTTCGCCATGAAAACATCTGCAAACAGTGGTCCCAACGGCGATCCCATTGCGACACCGTCCTTCTGTCGATAGATTTCTTCGTGAAACTCGAAATGCGCGTTGTAAGTGCACAGGAAGAGTAACCGTTTGAGTTCGGCCGGTGGTATTTGAATATCTATGTCAGAATCCTTGATATATTCACATCGATCATCTATAGTCTGCTTTAGCGGGACGTTCGTAAATAAGGATGCGACGTCAAGAGAAAATATCGATCGTCTACTCAAGTTGATACCTTTGATTGTATTCACCAGATCAAGTGAGTCACGTAAGCTGTGGATCGAGAGTTTTTGCCTGACGGGATCTAGTAATTGTGATAACCATTTGGCCAGTGAGCGGTATGGACAGTTAGATATATCCAAAATTGGTCTGAGCTGTGTTCCAATTTTGTGAATTTTGGGTAATTCATACAGTCTGGGAATCATGGTTCCGGTGGGGCGAATTCTTTCAAACGTAGGTGAATCAATAATTCCCTTCTGTTTTAAACAACGTAAGGATTTCGATATTGCTTTCTCGATCCGAGGGGTCTTATCTTTTTCACTAGCTATATTCTGAAACTTGACCCGATCTTCTAATATGGTGCACATTTTGTTAATACAATCTGCTTTGTTAAGCATTACGATACCAGCACCGTTATCAGGCTTCAAACTTAACGTGTTCTCATTTCTTCTCGAATTTTTCACCGCCAAGAGATGTTCCCTCGTGAGAAACTGTTTTAAGGCCGGACTACAGCTTAAGTACTGATAGCAAGAATTCACTAGCGTAGATTTCAGTTGCTCCGCATCTAGCATCGAGGTAGGATCGAGATCAGATAACTGTGCGTACAAATTCTCAAATTGCACCTCTTAGTCCAACTGCCTAGTTTTACGCTGTGGACAACAAAACTTAGGGCCAAGTGATAGCGCCTCGAGTAATAACTTGTCCAGAATGAGAGAAGAAAAATTGTGGACGTACCGCTCTGGATTAGTTAGAAACTCCGAAGAAGGCTTCGTTGGATTGATCTGTTTGAGTAGTAAGTCCAGCTTCCTTTTACCCCGTTTCATTGCAATCTGTGCGGAATAAGCCTCAAAATTGTACCGTTCCTCCGGTGTCAATCGATCGAGAACGAGTAGTGACATTGCTAGATTAATTTCTAATTCACCGAGCGAAATGCGCGTGGTGTCCTGTTAATTAAGTGCTTGACGTTGTAATGAAGTCGCAGTTATTTTGATCCGATTTCCCCATAAGATACTCCAATAGTACTTTGGGTATTCACTCTGTCCATCCATTTATCAATAAACCGAATAGTAGCTTTTGCTTCAGCCCGTCTTGCGCTGAACTTAGTGCACCTATTAAGTTCCCGCAGCGCAATAGGGTCTTTGGCTTATTTATATCGCGCGAAAATTCCCAGTGTAGTCATGAAAAATACTGTGTAGCGAACAAACTCGTTTTCAGTGATTCATCAACAGGCTAAATACATCACATTTATATCACGAATTTTACAGGAGAATCATTAAATGGGGATAAATGGGGAACGGGTAGTTAATCAAATCAATCAGTTCAATGTCACTCTGCAATCAAGTATGCTGTTAACATCTGCTTTGAAAGCCGATGATATTCGACAGAAGTTTTGAGAGCAAACTACGAACAGACCCGTGTAAATTAACTAGGATGGGAACATGTAAATCCCATTTGCTTACCGGAACTCCAACCATCTGACTGAATGGCTACTACATGTGGACACAAAAATGTGCTGGGGACAGTTAAGCTCTATTGGTTAGCGTAGACTAGGTATGGAAAGAGCACAATTCTAGTTCACTAATCTTCACACCTTTAGCATTGGGTGTGTAGTGTAAAGCGCAATAGGCTACAAGGTACCGATCGATTACCTGATATTTGATGAACACCACTTACTCATCCGACCGCCAGTTTATATGACTCAGCACAATTAAACGTAGCTCTTCATGCTGACTGACGGAGACCAGAATACTTGGCTATTTGTTACAGTGTGAAAAGTGGGCATATCAGTGGTTTGGATATCAAAACTGAGACCTGATATTGTGAACGCACTGTAAACCCCAGT
Source organism: Paragonimus skrjabini miyazakii (assembly GCA_014338405.1). Classification (NCBI taxonomy): domain Eukaryota; kingdom Metazoa; phylum Platyhelminthes; class Trematoda; order Plagiorchiida; family Troglotrematidae; genus Paragonimus; species Paragonimus skrjabini miyazakii. The sequence goes on from JTDE01000868.1 coordinate 97,279, forward strand.
GAGTAATCACAGAAGGTTCTTGAGTTGATTTTGCGAGATCCGACCCACACTACCGTCTGCTGACCTTGGCGTGCTTCAGAATCTCACAGCAAACCTGGTGATACGAGATCGTCATGAGGAAGCTATTCTGAGAATTACAGAAGCTTCCAAAGCCGAGAATGACATCTTGAGAGACAGGAAAGCGGATGAAACAAAAATAACCCACAGAGCTCATTAACAGCATGCAAAGGCTCATGTGTGTAGTTACTTTCAGCATGGCTGCATAAACGCGGTATTACTACAATGATTCTCTTTATAACACCCTTCCCATAAGGACCATTCTTCTACTCCAAGGACTACTTTTTTACGAAACACCGACATTCTACAGAAATATGTAACTTTGAATAGCCATTCTTCTATTCTCCGCGACGACCGTCTCCGTCTACATTTATCCTCCTACAGTGACAATCACTAAACAGACTACAGCACCCCATTGTTGTGTATCGAAATTGCTCACATTGCCGACAAGTTCATGGGTTTTAGTCCCAATTCAAGTCGTCTGAAACCATGTGTGAACAAAAACGTGGCAATAGTTAGAGAAAAGTGATTGCATTATAACGACTCGCATGCACTGGGCAGTGGTTCACGCTCCTTGCCAGCCTCAGGCAGTACTACCTTTACAGACATTAGTAAACCTTGAGTAGGCTGCAAGGTAAAGCTTCGTGCGAGTGGAAACTCTCCCCACCCCGTCACAATTAACTTGGTCAATGACAAGGTAAAATATGACATTGATCTTGGTACTGCATGGACTGCACCATGCACCTATGGACGTTATAATGATTTCACATTTGTTAGCAAGGTCTGTCCTGATTAACCCTCAGTACTTTAAGGTCAATAATGGTCAAGCCTTATCAGACTAGGCTAGGCGAATGCAAGGACATTGAAAAAGATGAAATCGGGTCGCTTGTGTAGGAACGGGAAGTCAGCCAGATTGTCTGGAAATGAGTTGAACATAAGTGTTGATCGTTTTACAGTAGAAAGAAGAAAGTGAACGTCGATGAAATACCGGTTTCCAGAACAGATGAAAAATTCTATTTTCATGACACTGAGTTAGATGAGTTGAATGATAGCGCATACCGGTGGGCCCTGAATGCATGCAGAAATACTATACATCTATCCGGACCAACGATCCCACAAAAAGCCCAGAAGACAACCCGGCAATCATGCTTCTTGTCCAGAGAAGCAGCTGATGTGCCGACCGCATCAAGAGAGGTTCGAGCGTACTCAAGACAAATGGAAGGAATACTTATTTAAGGATATGTGTAACTGCGACGAACTGGAGTCCAATTTTTAAGCATACATGAATCAGTATCTGGAGCTGAAGGAAGATTGCAATGATGCGAAGTATTTGAAGAAGTCAACAGTTCTACTTGCTCTTGATGTGGAAGGTGAGAAGATGACTGTCTTGATAAGTGGAAAAATGTTAGTTTCTAAACGTTTGAGAAGTAAGCAACTTCGATTTCGGAAGTGATCATACGCTGAATACGATGGCCAGAGATTTTCAACTGCTTACCAGAACTAGTCGGCGGTAAATTGTTTGCAGCAAAAAAAAGTGTTGCTGCTGCACAACTTATCCAAGTACGTTTTAGCAACAATGACTCGGTCTTTTTGTTTATGAGCATCATCCTGTCTACAATCACTGAATGCACGAATTATTGAAGTTGTGGAACTGAATTACTCGTTAAGTCATTTTGATCAGGCTATCAACATGCCAGGTTCAATGGCCGAGTTTATTGATCTAAGAATGTTGATAACTGTGTTGTCAAGTTTTAAGTTGATACACCGGACGCACTCCTTTGGGTGGTTTGGGTTGTCTTGAGTGCTTCACTTTTTTGAGCTGGCTTGAGAAAGTGTGTTTTCTATCTCGTCCAATAGAAACCATAGTAGACGGGAGAGCAATCGATTGGGAAAGATTCGACAGTGGCGTGGTCTCGTCACCACTGGCAACTAAGTATACACTTTATTTATGTAATATTTCATCGATCTGTCTGTATCTTCAATTCGTCTCTCTTAGATACATTCGATTTGTTGAATAGGGTCAACCACATGAAGCAAACAGTGAAGAGAAAGCTTGTAAATTTTTTTATCCGAGCGACCACCACCTGTCAAAAATCTTCTCTCATTCTCTTCTGGGGCTGTGATATATGTTCGCTCGGTTGCAGGTCAACTGCAAACGAATGACGGATTTCAGTCAGTGAGATAAAAAGAAGCGCAACAGATTAGGAAATTAAGAGGAGGTTTATAGAAACACTTCACTCAGTGAGTAAACTGAAGTTACTCAGAGTGAAAAGGATTTTTGACTCGCTGTTTACTCATCTACTGTAGAGAGGTGGCCTTATATCAACAAACCCTTGATCGTCTTGTGATGAGAGCGATGAGTACAACTTCACGGCACACTTTCCCTTTCCTATTCAATAGACACTGCACCAGAAATAAGGACATACTGTCGTAATAATAGCAAAAGTAGGCATTCTTCCTCATAACTTCTGCCGCCTTCTGATGCAACTGGTTTTTCCTAGGGTTGGTCGATATGGTGGGTAGGATAGCGTACAAATACGAATGCAAGCCTCTAAAAGAAGCAAATTCATGCTGAATATCGCACTCATTTTTGTCTGTTTTTATACGATTGTCTATATATGCTGTCTTGTCAGATAAAGCGGTGAGAGTGTGAAAAACTTTAACTCGAAGTATCGTCGGTATTCAGCAATTATAGCTTAAGCATGCGACACTGAAATGCCAGTGCAACGAGGTTATCATGAAAATTACCAAGATTTTCTGTCTGGTCCACACCAGTCAGAAGATGTTAAACAGCTAGTAGATTTCTATCCACCAATGTATTCCAACGCCCAAGTAAGTGTTTCACGAAATCGACAACACCTACCATACATCATGTAAGGTGTGTTTCATTTTGGCTTCAACATACATTCATCGGTGACTTCTTTCGTAAGTGATTACATTGTGAAGTGGTTTTATGTGTTGACTGTAAGTGAATTTCGAAGCAGAAGTAGCCCCATTACAATAGTTAATTGGTTTGTTCGGCATTTGCCTAAAACCGAGTAGTCATGACATTCAAATGGATTGTGCCTAGCAGCTGACGTCCATGAATAAGCGGAATAAGTCAATCACAATTTCAGACACCTAAACTTGATCCATGCAGTTTTTCTTTTGATCTTAATCTGTTTTTGCTTTTCTTTTTCTTAATCTGAACAGTTTCTTGGATTACATGCTTCTGTAATATAAAATTATTCTGATACTATCGTAGATACCGTTTCACATTGATGTAGATATAATGACTTAAAGAATTTCTGCTGGAGGTCCTTGGATTGCAGTATTCGGGGGAAAATTATAGATAGGCATTTATTTATTTATTTATTGTTCTTCATTCAATGACATTATTATAATCCCGTATTTTTCTGCATTCCACAGCCCGCCTTCTATGAACATTTAGATTCCTCAGGTACAGTAGAGAAATTGCTGGACGCCCCCTTGTCTATGAGTGGGTCTCAAGGAGAAAGGCTAGAACGTGTAGATGGTGATTGGGTTCGGAGTGGTTCGATCGAATTGGTGAACAAAGACGCAAAACTGCTACAACAAACGAAAATCAGTATCGCACTTGGTTCTATTCTGGCCATTATGTCTGTGGCGGTTCTGATAAGTGGACTGACCGCCATTTTTTGTCGTCGCGGACAAACATCATGATCAGCATTACGATGAGACAGTACAAACTGTGCGTGACAAGTTATCACCACCAGAGGTCCCAAATTTTTGTTCACCACTCTCACAGTCTACCGGTGAATGATTTGATTTACTCACACATATTGATTTCCACTTATGTACGACAATGACCAGTGACTTTATCCTACGAGGTGCGCAACTGCGAATTGAGAGAGAAGCCAAAAAGAGATCCATTGGTGTCATTCGGTTTACATTCGATGTGACTGTGCAAATTCCTTCCGATGTTACTTAATTCAATGCTACATATATGTACATGCTGACATTTCGTAATGATAACAATAATGAGGGGAATCTCTGTAACATTTCTTGGTATTCATCGACGGACCAGAGGGATTGATTTCGTTATTATTTGGAATCATCCAGATAGGGAAAGGATGATCAGGGTACAAACAGGTAATATCCCAGTGACAAGCTAAATTGGTCAACAGAAAGACATAAGCAGGTTTTTACAAAACAAAATTGGTTCGCTCTCACATCGATACTTTTATATTAACCTATAATACCTTCCCAGCAGGAGGAAGTACTTTATCCTTACTGAGTGTTTATTGTTCGAGAGAGATCAGGCGATGGTATTATACGATCGCTTGAGTTGTCATTTGAATAGTTTTAAGTCAACCTCTACAGATCTGCTGAAGATGAACTGCAATCGATCACCGAATCCACAGTTCTCAGAGGAAATGTTGAATTCGGTATTCTTCTCACTGATTAGACTTCTAAGGTAACGTATGTCCTTTCCATGACTGACAACTGAACTCCTGTTCAAGTCATGTTGACTACCGAATCATTGATCTCACGTTAGGCATGTTTAATCTATTACATTCAAACATTCCGCCACATTAGATTATCATCACTTCAGAGATTTCCCTATCGTCTGTAAAGGAGACATTGAACGTCCTATTACTTCCGCTCCACTATCTTACAACCGGGACACCTCTGTCAAGACGAGATCACAGGTTCCGTCTAACCTACTGAAAATAGAGTAAAGATGGTATTTACAACGGCTATACTAGCAGCAATAGAAGCAGAAGCAACAATTCGTTTGTTATAAATGTTGGTGACTAAATGTTTAACGGAGTATTCGGTCACACGTGATGTTTGTATTGGATAACAAGTTTATCTCATAAACACGTTGGTTAAAGCTCTCACGACTGGACAGCTCATTCTATCATTTGGCCGTAAACCGTGTAGGTCAACATAAAAAAAATTAATCAAAAGACTGTTTATCACAAGTACCAACAAATGATCATCAGTATCAACTTTTATCGCCTATCCGCGCTTATGCATCGAGTATCAACTAGCTGCATTCAGTGCACGTACTGTAAGTGAATGTGACAAAAACGGAAGAAACTTGCAAAAATCGAATAACAACTGTCAAGAACCAGAATATAATGTACGTTTAGGAATGAGATTGGGGAGCACCTTGAAACTAATCGCAGTTTAGTGTCACACACATGCACAACCCTAACTCACTTTTAGCAGAACCAGCTACCGATAATCGTGAACTGCGTGTTGATTATATTCTGACGAAATCGGAGAAACAAGTCAACCGAAGCATGGTAAATAGTAGAAAGTCTGGTTGATAAAATGAATATCGCTCATAATTGGTCGCAGCTTTCACGTTCATATGGACATTTAAATCTTTTCGAGAAAAACCGCTTGTGGTTGGTATGCAATTTCTGCCAGTGAATTACATAAACATGACTAGTCAGGGTTACTTATGTTGTGACAACATGAGTAATCCAAACGTCAATAAACAATAACAATCATCATCGTTAATAGCATCGGGTTCTAACTGTTGTTACGTTGACCTGAAGGAATTTCAAGTCAATAATTTGACGGATTTTCACAATTTTGAATTTCTGGATTGTGGAAAGTTTGTGCATAAAAGATGAGCATCATTACTAAGATTAAGCTAGTTTCAAGCCAAACGTCCTCTCTTTCTCTGAAGTAGACTAGCTGAAATAGTTAGCCCATTTGAAAAGGCTGACATTATATGTAAATGGTGACCAAGTCATAGCAACCAATATCCTCGATAACCAACTAGTAGGTTTGTTTTATTGCTATAAACATTGATGTCACCCGGTCATGAACCTATGACCTACCTGGGTACTGAAGCAAGGTAGAGAAACCCATAGCAGGATTGTCTTGCAAACGCCATCTTACCCTCTGCCACTTGTCTCTCGGGCCATATGCGAAATGTTCATAAGCTTATACATTTGCACACCATCACAATAAACATTACAGGAAATACAAGAAGTGACCATTCTGAACATTACGAGCATAGTTTCACCAATTTGTGGCAAATAAACGTCTGTATTACAATCTAATGGTTATCCAAAAAGGTTCATAGAAAAGCATAGTAGACCAAAACCTTCATCCGGATCGGTGGTCACTGTGAGAAAAAAAGGTTTGTATAGAGTTGTCTCTTAAAAGTTATCACAGTATGTAACAAACAACGCAAACACCAATAAATTAGATTAAACGAACATTTAACGCAGCCAAACTTCCTGCATTAACCCGGACCCAGAATCTGCTTGTGGCTTCAACCATAGGAGATCAGCCTGTCGATGCCACCTCACACTGTGTTTACCAAGTTGTATGTAACTGCAAGGAAATTCAAATAGGCAGAACCGAGGAGTGCCTGAGCGGAGGAACATTTATGTAAATGGGTGCAGAATCCCCTGCTACCGAAGAACAGCAGTGTCGTTGAAACACGCGAGCAACCAGTGACCGCAGTTGCCAGACACGCTGTGACAACTGGTCAGATCATCAACCCAGTTTGTGCATTCAAAATCCTATTGCGTCTTTCCAATTCAAGATTCTTGCGATTTGTTGGAGCGTTTGCAATTAGTCGACTGGGGCCGGCCTTGTGTGTTCGACTCTGCCCTAGATATTGTGACCCTTCCTGACCCATCAATCGATTATCCACCCTAACCCCCTACCTGTTACATGTAAAAAACCAGTTCATGTTATTGTTGATTTGGTACTGACGAGTCAATAAGAGATGTTCGAATCTACCAGTTTTCATGTTCTAACTGTTTTTGTTTAAACTTTTGAAGGGAACAAACTGTTGCAAACAAATATTTTAACTTCATGAAATTCTTGTCCCCCTTAGTAAATAATTCACGTTTCAGTGCGTGGAAAGGTGCCATCTTGTCAACAAACAGTTGGCAAATGTTTCAAAGTACAAAAAGTATGATTCAGCAATCGGAGGCCTCAATTAACCATTCAGTTTCTGCACTCTAAAACTTATCTTGGTGTAATTGATGTCTAAGGCTCAACTTCAGAACCAGTTGTTCAGCATAGCCCTGAAGCTAGTGTTACAAAGACAGAGCTAACTTACGGAGTTGACAGTTGCACAGAGCAACGCACAGAGGCAGCCACAGTGTGGCAGATACCGGTTTATACAATATCAAAGCGATAACTGGTCTGCTTATGTATTATTCTTAAAGAATTCGTTTGACTTGTACGCTGCACTGTATCCACTTAATTAATAAGGTTGTTCTTTTTTGTAACCTGAAAATGATTTTTTACTTGCAATGGTGAGGCAATTCTTCATCAAGGGAATGTGGTTTATTGTTTCGAAGTCACTCAACCACTCGCTGCCAACATGAACGATTAGTGGCTAGGGTAGATTGATTGAAGAGGTGTGCTTCTCTCAAAATCATTTAGAAATGGTGAAGAAGGTTATCTTTCGACAGTGAAAACGAAAGGCATTCATTGCGGAACAACCTGTCAGAATAGGTCGCAGTGAACTAACTATACTACTACAATTATAAAAGCGACTCGCATATAGTGCATGCGTTGTTTTAGAAATTGAACATAAAGAATCATTGTTTAACTGAATATATTTAATAATATATTCTAACAGTTTAAGATAGTGAAGTGTCTGTAACCAAACAATACAGCTGAATATAACACAGGTAATACTAATATTCGTGTTGCGAAGTAGCACAGTTAGTTCAAGTATTTTTGGTACTCGACTTACTGTACATTTTGCGTAGTGTTTCTATTGACAGTCAACCATTTATTGAGGCTAACTTGGCAAGTAATCTCGCACGATCACATTTGAAATCTATAGTTAACGTCTACTTCATGAGGAACTCATGGTTAGTACACTACGGCTCACCACAGTACAAGTGTGCACGGCGAACTGATGGAAAAAAGCAAAGAACCATATTGGTAAAGTCTTCCTATAAGGCCGATACAAATGACGACCTCCTAGAAATAGCTAAGGGTAAGACCGATGCAAACGGATTGTTTGCTATCATTAGATCTGTGTGCTGGGACATAAATCTCACGGTAAAAGCGGAATAATCGAGCCAATTCCTATTCATAAAGGTGCCCATGCATCAAACGGAAAACGGTTCCATTTCACGATCAGTCAATAAAAACCATGTTTGGACAGGCTAATACGTTAATTTCCAGAGATTTAGCGCTACACAAATACATCAGAGTGCTGTAAGCATTTTGTGTGAGAAAGTTGACTGTATCTTTACAGATGATTGTCACAAGTGCAGTGTTCTTTTTCATGTTACACGAAACTGGCTACCTCGTGGAGTTTACCGGAAAGTGCCAACTGACAAACAATGAGTTATTAAAGAAAATATCTGTAGTGTAAACGATGGGATACATGAAAGTCTGGTTTACGGATGATCAGCTTACTAAACAAGAGAAACGTCTGAACGTCATTGTTTTTAAAACTTGATGCGGGGCTCATTTGCATGTTATGTTGCGTAGAATGACCCTTCATATGTCCACTAAAAAGGGTAACCAGAATGGTTAATTCACGGGATCTAGACATTTTTGTCCATTCTTTGGGAGCGCTGCACTGAAAGGGCTGATCGTTCACTGAACGTTCGGACGATTGGACAAGTGCCGAAGTGATTGTGTGCACAGTACTGCGACTTTGACACGGTGGTCAGGCTTATACACTTCATCGACCCGGAGAGCTATGCTGACTAGGAATTCGTTCTTTTCAAATGCAACCTTGTCAGACAGGCCGGACGGGAGCAGTCAGACGGAAAGCAGACTCACTCTTAGGGTTGAACGTAGCACTAGCAAATGAGTTGGAGAGCTTAGATAATGAGGCACGATCCGAAGGATATACAGCGGATTTATTCTTACCGTTGCTGAAAAGCCATCACATAATTAGGGAAGATAGGGGTGATAAAAAGTACCCCCAGACAAAGATTACTACAACTGCCCAATGGTTGACGGTGGGCACATGCGCACTAAAAGGTACGACAGAAAAACTTTCGGTATCATTCAAAAGCTTGATGTAACTTCAAGCACATCCACTATGTGCTTAAAACCCGAAATCAATATCTCATTCACTGCGCCCTCGAACTAGACAAGTCAATCAATACCAAGTGAGTGAGACTGTCAAGTTACTGTCCTCGGGAAATGTCCCAAAAAAGCCCTAACTCTGTTGCCTTGTGGGTCACACTTTTAAGCCAGAAACTCGTGGTGCAGTTCCTTAAGTCAACCCCTCTTCCTCAGCATAAATAATGTGTAAATATCTGAGATTACCGTTGCCCTGACAAACCAATTCGTCCACTTTCACCTTCTTTCAATTCTGCTTTCAACCAGCCTATCTTTAAGCCAGAACATTTGATAAGCATTGGCACTTTGGAGGTTCACATTGTTCGGCAAACAGATCAACAAACCGCTCTGGCGAGCACTCTTTTGAGTCTGGCACACGATATGTGCTGTGTATCGAAAACGCACTTTAACGATTCTAGCATGGACTTTGGCTGAATTCGAACCAGCGACAGAAACACCATGCCCAAACGCGACAAGCGCTCTACCAGCTGAGCTTCGTAGCTCAGGCGCAATAGTCTACAAGGTACTGATCGGTCACGTGACATTTACTGAACACCGCTTACTCACCTGCTTACTTCACCTGCTTTCCTGCCTGTCAAGGTCTCATTCTCGGCTTTGGAAGCTTCTGTGGTTCTGTAATTCTCAGAATGGCTTCTTCATGATGATCCCGTATCACCAGGTTCACTGTGAGATTCTGATGCACGCCAAGGTCGGCAGACGCTGTTGTGAGTCGGATCTCGCGAAATCAACTCAAGAACCTTCTGTGATTACTCACAGGGGTTTTCAGTGAGTTTACAATGTCAGGTCTCAGTTTTGATATCCAAACCACTGATATGCCCACTTTTCACACTGTGACAAATAGCCAAGTATTTTGGTCTCCGTCAGTCAGCATGAAGAGCTACGTTTAATTGTGCTGGGTCATATAAACTGGCGATCGGATGAGTAAGCGGTGTTCAGCAAATGTCACGTGACCGATCGGTACCTTGTAGCCTATTGCGCTTTACACTACACACCCAATGCTAAAGGTGTGAAGATTAGTGAACTAGAATTGTGCTCTTTCCATGCCAAATCTACGCTAACCAATAGAGCTTAACTGTCCCCAGCACATTTTTGTGTCCACATGTAGTAGCCATTCAGTCAGATGGTTGGAGTTCCGGTAAGCAAATGGGATTTACATGTTCCCATCCTAGTTAATTTACACGGGTCTGTTCGTAGTTTGCTCTCAAAACTTCTGTCGAATATCATCGGCTTTCAAAGCAGATGTTAACAGCATACTTGATTGCAGAGTGACATTGAACTGATTGATTTGATTAACCACCCGTTCCCCATTTATCCCCATTTAATGATTCTCCTGTAAAATTCGTGATATAAATATGATTTAGTTAGCCTGTTGATGAATCAATGAAAACGAGCTTGTTCGCTACACAGCATAGTAACTGTTGAGTTTTAATCTAATCTATCGATGGCTCCGCGTATGTTTGACCTGCTCCTTTTAGACTTATCAGCCTGGAAGTCAGCATTCATGAGAACTAACAATAGTAAACTGTGTTAGTGGCATTAGCATGGCCCTTTCAACCGAACTTTTTCGACAAAGACAAGAAGGACGGTTATTTTTCATATCTACATATGTTTCAACAGTTAGCAGTTCAGATGCTGTCAGGAACGTCTTCTACGAAGTCCTCTTTGACTTTCTGAGACAAATTAAGCGCTCGGACCTTGCTTTCGACACAGTTGGTTGGATGGATAACTAGGTCTAAATGTGAAATTTATCAGCTTCCGACGTGGCTTTGTAACTCAGCTGGTAGAGCGCTTGCCGCGTTTGGGCATGGTGTTTCTGTTACTGGTTCGAATTCAGCCGAATTCCAGACTTTTCGCAATTGGATCTCTTCTAAATTATCACATCTGCCAAACTACTCATCAGTGATCCTAACGTGGTTTTTGTCTGAATCCACCTTTAGATAATCTTATGTATCAGCGGTTTTTTCAGGATACCTGGTGAGGATGAGGTCGAATATATCTATTAAGCTGAGAGAATGATTGTACTGAACTCTAAGGCCTGCCTGAATCGATCCCTGTGAATGGTAGTCAGTGTGCCGTCAAACAGAATTTCAACCGAAATTTTTCGACAAACGAGGACGTTTATTTTTCATATCTACATATGTTTCAACAGTTAGCAGTTCATATGCTCTCAGGAATGCCTTCTATGAAGTCCTCTTTGACTTTCTGAGACAAACTAAGCACTCGGACCTTGTTGTCGATATAAAAGCACAATCCTTACGTCTTATTTCAGACAAGAAACGGTTGGGTGGTTTATTCCGTGTCCTTGTGGGACACTGACAATGGCGATCGGGTGTTACAATTATGCGCACCTTCCACAAGTCAAATAGCGCATTTAATCATAAACGAAGGCAATGCTTCACATCAAGATCATCCTGTACAACTCAACAATAATTTGTAGGTGACGTCACTCCATTACAGATTATCACTCATTTTGGATTAACCATCTTGACTCGCATCACACTGTTGTTTATAACTACTTTGGTTTAATGGTTAATCAAAGATCTTCTGCTCACAAAAATAAGGTACTCAGATGAAAACTGAATGACGAAGGTGTACGATACTCCTATCAAACAGCGCTGATGAATAAACGGTTCGGGTCACAACGGTGGAGTGATTCAAATGATCACTGAGCCAAGACATCAATGGCTATGCTATGGCACTTAATTTAACCGGAATTAACCAAGTACTGTTTGCCTTGATTATTGTTTACTCTGGTCAACGATAAGATGTTAGTGAGACTGTGTGAGAAGGATGGTTCACGAATCTACAGCTTGTTGCGGCGACTTGACAGATGGGACGAGCATTTCGAGGAACAGTTCAACTAGCTTAGGCGAATTCATTCAGTTGTTAATGAAGATAGTGTGGTTATTTATGACGGAAACTGAAGCTTAAATTATTGAAACCTAATTAAGGCCCAGTTCCGGAACTTCTTTCTCCAACACTTTCAAAACACGGTGGTGACAGGTTGCTGTGTGAAATGACCACATTCCTCTGTTCCATATAAGAGACTGAAGAAGTTTCTGATGGTTGACGCTCACCAGCGATCAGTCCTATGTTCAGAAAAGTGCCAGGATGTCATGTGACAACTGCAGAATTTATAGCTTTTTCTCTGTTGCATCCAAGCTGACCACGGGTCGCAAACTACGGTGGCTTCTGAAACACAGAGAAAACAAGCAAGATTCCTGTCCGAACGTAGATACGTCGAACGTACCTTAACCTTGTGACAGACAGTTGGGTGTCGACATTACTTTTCTCAGTCAACGATCGTTACATTTTTGGATCAGCTTTTGACTCGTTCGAGCGACATGATCTTTCGGGTTGTTTCCATTTCTGGGGAGCCCCAGCCAAGTATATCGACTTGTTGAAGTTGGAATCCACTAAAACCACTGTTGTGCATTGACATTGTATTAATTATAAGTAATATCGCAGATTTCACAAATTAGACGGGACCCACCTGCGAAAAGTCTGTGATATGGCTGGATTCGAATCAGTGACAGAAACAGCATACTCAAATCCTGTTTGGGCAGTTAATCCACTGGATCATTTGGTGGACTTCATATGACGCAGTTGATTGGGCGGGTAACTGAGTCCAGCTGTGAAGTGACTGAACGTATTCGGCGTGGCTTAGCAGCTCAGCTCATACGACGCATACTGCGTTTGGGAGTGCTATTTTTATCGGGGTTTCGAATCTAACCAAACCCTTATTTTTCGCCATTGGGTCTCATCTAAATTATACAATCCGCCATGTCACTTATGAATAATATATTCTCTCTCTCTTCGTTTTACATTCGTTCTTGTTTACTACTCTGCACCTTCGTGGACCATTATCAGGATTAACGATAGTCTGAACCACTATCTCCGCAGATACGGTTCAAAGCTGAAAATAGTGATGTGCATACGACGGTAGATAGCTGATGCATATTTAGCCTACTCGTCTTCCCAACTGTAAAATACTTACGAAAAACCTGACATAGGATTTTTAACCCTAAAACCTTGAATTTTTTTCAGAGGCATCCCGCATTTTGCCAAAGCTCTATCAAGCAGATGTATCTATAAATTGTTGTGTGTTCACAGGCAGTCTGTGTTAATATTGGGACCGGTATGGTAAGCAGGCGATTAGCCGAGATGGACATGTTCATATCGACACGTTAACTCAAACCACATATCCATCGTGCATGCGTGTGCCTTTAAACTTCTGTGTCCTTAATAAGCAGGTTGTATGTGACCGTGAGTTCAAATCATGAAATGTTAGGGTGGCGGCTGATATTACACGTTTCGGGTCATTTGGTCAGACAACAGATGTTGGCTATCACCGAATCGATCACCATTTGATTGCGCAATCCGGTTTTTTGTTCACACGACAAATTCGTGCGAACTCCGCAGTTGTTATGACCAAGGTTCATACCATCAATCTGCATGCCTATCCAAACTCCAACCGATAATTTTCTGACGCAGTGGTGGGTGGATGTTCAAACCACTCCTCGTCAGTACTGGTGATTTACTGTCTGAGTGACTAGCCTATAGATGCTTGGATATTTTGCAACGATTTGCATGATCCAATAGCAATCAGCTAAACCTGTTTGTGGTGTTTACATACTGTTTTGAATTCGCTGAACCTATGTAACTGTATTGATCTGGCGATGAATTATCGGAAACAATTGTTCGCCATTGGTTTTGCCGTCAAAATTGTTGGAGATAATTGATTGTCACCGAAGAGTTTCATACTGGGATTAGATGACAACAGCGACGACTCAACGGACGAAACACATCATCCTTCTGTAGCAGTGAGATTAACTGTGGTTTCCTTAGACTCCGATCAACTGTCGGACGTGGGTGTGATTAGAAGTGCAAAGATTAGAATCGATACATGCTACGTGTAGTTCGACCGCATTAAAATACTTCCTGTAATTTGATGCTCACGCGCCAACCCTCACCTCAAAAAGGAAGTTTTGTCAAGAAAGTTCTATCTAAGGGTCCATGTTTCGCAACTTTTCTGTGGTCGTAGCAGTTTGACACAACTATGTTTCGACTGCGTGTATTGAAGTTGAACACCCATTAAGTGGCTCTACCTACTAATTGGGATCTAATCGTGGCTCTTTCAGATAAGAGTACCTGAGGCAATACGTGGTTGCTCGCTTCAGCACCAGTTTTTTCTAATGAACTGAAATAACTTCATGTGGATGTTGATATGCTCTCAAGGAGATAAACTGCGAAAAACCTTCTAATCCGAAAACAGAATTAACGAGAGTATATTGGCCAGACGATTCTTTTGACTGCATCGTTGTTTATTACGCATAATTACGGATATTTGACGGTGTAAATTTGTCTATTTAGTGCAAACAAACCCGGACCCTAATTAGCACATCAGCTACACTGTTGGCAAACACTTTCGTCTTGAATGGTGGAACGCCGACTCAGGGATTTTTGCGCCTAGTGACCTCCCTATTTTGTTTTACTACTAGAGATAAATGTAATCGCCTGCATACATTATTTGCTACATGGTTGTATGACCATAATTCATAAGTACTCTCTATGATGAGAGTAGAACAATAAGTTCATTGAGATAACAGCTCGTTTTGCTAATGGGAGTTTACAAATCGAACCAACATGGAAGATAAACTAATCGATCCGTTCTGCTGCTGCTAGGCAACCAGCCTGCATAACCTACCTGTTGATTCGTGTAAACCAGACTGGTTACATCATTTCGAGAAACCAGCTTCAGATGCAGTAGTCGTGCTCATGAGTATTGACTACTAGCGGTCTGAAATGTCTTTCGTTAATCACAACTCAGGTTGAAAATTAAAAACAAACAAGTTAATAAGTTTGACAAATTTGGCCAGCACGACCCGACTGAGACAATCTAACCCTGAGCTGCTCGAAGAGAGTTGCTGCATCTTGACTGGAGGCGATCGTGCAAACCCTACACTGTTCATCAGTGATGGTTACACAGCACACGGACTGGAGTCCCTCAGACTTAGCACAAAGCCTCGACCAGGATATAGTCTATTGCCGATTTATGACCGGTGAATGAGACCAGAGGTCAGTACCATATTTTGTTACACATATTACGAATTCAAACGGTCACTGAGCCCTAAAAGACGTGGAAGTTTACCTAGTACATGTACAATCGACGCGCTGAACAACCTCCTCGTGATGCCGACTGGGCGGTCTTGGTGCAAACCTTGACTGGCTAAGAGTTCAGCAACTTCAGATAGGGCCAACCACTCTACCTGGCTTTAATCGTGCTGGTCACATTCGATCAAGACAATTAAATTACCGCCAGCACCTCCGTGCAGGCAACTACCAGCACACAGGATAGGCGAGCAGAGTACACCTGTTCTGAATGTGGCCAGATTTGCAAATCGAATGCTGGCTTGTCGGCGCATACTCGTATGCATCGACGCAGGAATGGTCCAGAGCAGGAAGTGGACACCCAGCCTGCCACAATCTTTGACTGTGTCAACTGTGACCGCAGCTTCTTCACCAAAATTGGTCTCAGTTAACACAGAAGGCACGCACATCCTATCGAACGCAATTATGAGAAGCTCATGTCCATGAAAGCCGCCGGATCCAATTGGTCTCAGCAAGAATCGGCTTCTCTTAACAGACGTGCCGATGCACTGGCTCCGTCGTGCCATACTCGACGCGAACGTCATCATCGGCTCCTGTCACATTTCCTAGGTCGTACTTTGGAGAGCATTCGGACGCGTCTGTATGCGCTGAATTGGCAGAAGAATACTGTCCCCGCTATCGATCCAATCACAGTCTCACAGACTAATACGACATCGGATATTTGGTACCCACGCTGTTGATCACTCTGAGTGGCTTTCCCGTTTGATCCAAACAGTGATTACCAAACTGGAGTCCAATAGCGAGGCTTTCCTACACAGCGATGAACTACTAACTATTGTCCGCGGTCTTCAGGCAGGCATTTTCAGAATAGTACAAGCTAAATCGCTGCTGAACACGCACGCCTCACTAGGTTTTCCGTACACCTGGCGACTTGTCACTTGACGACGTGGTCGTGTTAACGTGGGAACTCGCGTGACCACCAAGTAGATACGGAGGGGTAACTATGCAGCGATCCAAATGTTGTACCACCAGCGTAAGAAAGACGCTGCGTTTGCAGTTTTTTCTGGAAACTGGCGAACTGCCTACAAGATGAACCGTGGCCTCCAGGAGAATTCCAACGAATATTGGTCCGAGGCACTATCCGCAAGTTGATGAATGACCATCTCGCACGATTTTGCCTCCGGACTGGTCTCTGGTCGACCCGATCACCGGAGAAGTATTACGTAGCTTGAAGAACATGGAAAAT